>SJYV01052595.1:81513-98749 GCA_006410875.1 Neotragus pygmaeus | reverse complement strand
AGACTCGTCGAAAGAGGAGGCAGAGGAGAAGCCACCAGTGCCCGCCTCAAGCTGGGAGGGGGGTCCCCCTGGTCGAGCCTCAGGCTCAGGCGTCTCTGGAGTGATAATGAGGCGGGGCACAGGGGTCAGGGAGCTGCCCTCCAGGTGAGAGTACCGGTGAGTCACCAACTCCCTGTGTTCTGGTTCCTCTAAAGAGTCATCTTGGTTGGGCTCGCCCAAAAGGCAGTCTGTCCTAGGCTCCGTCTGGGGTCCGTCAGTGCCGGGCTGTGACCACAAGCCATCGGTATCTTGTGTTGGGAAACCACCGGGGTCAAGCTGCTTCCAGGCTGTTTCAGAGTCCTGTTGTATCTGGGAGCCATCAGTGTGCAGCTCCGTCCAGGAGTCTTCGGTATCTTTTTGCGTCCTGGAGCCCTCGGTAAACGGTTGTTTCCAAGAGCTGTCAGCACTCCGCTCTGTTGAGAGAGGGACCCCCTCTGGCTGGGTCCGGACGCTTGACCTGTTCTGGTGGGTGCAGAGGTTATCCGCCCTGGGCTTGGCCCTCTCTGACTGGGTCTGTGACCCATATATTTCTAGTTCTGTCCAGGGCCCGTCAACCCCTGGCTGTGCCCAGAGGTTAGCCCTCTGGGGCTGAGACTGGAGGTCAGTCCTGTGTGGATCAGCCCAAATGCCATCTGTCCCAGTCTCTGTCCAGTCACCGGTTGTCTCCAGCTCTGACCAGGGGCTGCTCCCTCCTAGATGTGTCCAGAGAGTGGACTTGCCTGGCTCCGTCGTCGGGCTGGGCCGCTCCGTCTCCGCTCCGAGGCCAGCTGCTTCAGGCTCAGCCCGCCCGTCGGCGCCCGACGCAAGCCCGAGGCTGGCCCTCTCGGGCTCGGTGTGGAGGTTGGACTCCTCGGTCCGGGCGCGGGGCCCGCCCCCTTCCGGCTGGCCCACCGGGCCCCCTGCTCCGGGCCCAGGTCGTTGCTGCCCTGGCTGCCGCCGCCGCCCCCCTCGCGGCGCCGCCAGTCCCATGCGGGCTGCCGCCGGCAGAGCCTGGGCCTCCGCCTCGTTCAGGCTTCCCCGGCACGGGCAGCGCCTCATGCCAGTTCGCAAGGTTCGGGCTTCGACCCGGCCCAGCCCCTCCTGTCCCTTTAAATCCCGCGAGGGGTGTGGCTGGGGAGCCCCAATTCGCGGGTTCCGGCCCTCGGAGCTCCAGCCCGCCCAGCCACGGAAGGGTTAACCGATACTCCCTCCTCCATCCCGGGGAAAGCCCCGAAGCCCCGCCTCGCCGGACGTGACGTAGGGGACGGGCCTTGTCTGGCTCCTCCCGCCTCCTTTGGATGTGTGGACGGCGAGTTCCGGACGGCGAGTTCCTGACAGCTCGTGTTTGTGGCGCTCGTGTCCTGATCGCGGGCGAGTAGACCCCTCGCTACACCCTCGCAACTAGTCCAAACTCGCCACACCCTCGACTGGCTAGTTTAGTTTCCCTGTAACCCCCTGCGACGAATCCAGCAGCCCGCTCATTCTTCACGCAGCGCCGGGAAGGGCTTTCAGAGACTTGGGAATTCTATTTGCGTCAGTTGAGACCCGCCTCTGCTAGTTCCTAGCCGAGTCCCCAAGAGGGAGTGACTTCCGCTCCCAACGCCTTGTTTGAGCCCCAGACTCAGTTTTCTCATCTGTAAAATGAGGATACGTTACTTTATTGTTTGGAGAAAGGCGTGTTCAGTGTCACAGGAGCCAATTACTTTTGCCAACTGGGATATTGTGGCCCAGAGCAGTGAAAGAAATTGAAGGCCAGATTCTGGTTCCGACACTGACTTCCAGGATGGCCTCTCCCAACAGACTCGTCTCTTCTGAGTCTCAGTTTTCCCATCTGTAAAAAGGGTTGTTATGGGGATTTTTTTATTTACTTAGAATAACACATTAGGGTACTTGTTTTGTCCCAGGAGCTGCACTTACCATTTTATACCCCAAAATCTTAAAAGGTGGGATCATTGTCATCCCCGTTGCACCATCAAGGAAACGGAGGCACAGAAAGGCAAAACAGTGAGTCCAGATCACACATCTGAGATTTCCCTGGTGGTCCAGTGGCCAAGACTCTGCACTCCCAATTTAGGGGACTCAGGCTTGATCCCTGGTCAGGAAACTAGATCCCACATGCCACAACTAATGAGTTCATGTGATGCAAAGAAGGTGGAAGATCCTATGTGCTGCAGAACTAAGATCCTGTGCAGCCAGAGGTAAAATTAAAAAAAAAAAATCATACATATAAATTGTATCGATTTGAGCCTTCAGTTCAGTCACTCAGTCGTGTCCAATTCTTGAGTGACTCATGAGTGACTCCTTGTAGCACACCTGAGCTGGCTCTGTTTACCTCCAGACCTCATCTTATCCTTTTTGCCTCATTCACTCTGCCATTAACCTCTTTCCTATTTTTCTTCCATGGCAGGGACTTTGAACTGGTTGTTCCCTCTGCCTGAAACATTCTTCCCTCACTATTTCAGTAGTTTCTTCCCTCATCTCCTTCAGATCTTTACTCAAACGAAGTCTGCTCAATGAGGCCTTTCCTGACTGCCCTATTTATTTATTTTTGGTCCACACCAAGTGGCATGCGGGATCTTAGATCCCAACCAGGGATCAAAAAACGAGCGCCCCCTGCAGTGGAAGTGAGGAGTCTTAACAACTGAACCATCAGAGAAGTTCCCTGAACCACCCTATTTAAGCGCAGTCTTCCCTCCTCTCCCTGCCCTTCCCAGGTTTATTTTTCTGTTTAACAAGTGTCACCTAATTACATATACTCATTTATTTATTTATTACATATACTTATTTATTGTGCCCCTCACCAAAAGCCAGTACCAAGAAGGCAAAGATTTTTGCCTGCATTGTTTCTTGCTGTGTCCCCAGAGCCTAGAAAAGCATATGGTAAGCACTTCACAGAAATGTTGAAAAGAATGGTTTTTCTATAAGAAATTTCTCTCATGTATAGAGCTCTTGTTCTGTACTGGCTCTGTGCCAAGCTCTTTACAGACATGATTTCACTGCATTTCTCTCTCACTAACCCCGAGTAAGAGGGAATGCCATGACCCCACTTTACAAATGGGGACACTGAGGTTCAGAGCTCTGCCAGCCTGTAGCCTTTGCTTGTAGTCTCCAGGCTAGCTGATATGATCTCATGTACGGGAGGCATGTGATACCCAGCTTGGTACCATCAGTCACAGCTTTGTAGGATGAGTTATTGTCACAGGTGCTTTTTATGTATTTTGCCCCTTGGGGTGAGCTGCCACCTAGCTCCTGAGTCAGACCCTTGTGTCTGGTATGGTACAGAGGGTTTCTGTCTTGAAACTGAGTCACCTGGAAAGGGATGTTGGGCACAGACCCAGGGCTCTAAGATGAGTCATCTCTTTACAGACCAATGAGAAGTCATAGCAGGGTCCCCCTAGTGCATCATACAGGCTGGGAAGCTGAAATTCAGAAAAGCGTAAGGCTCTTCTGAGGTCGAATAGTACAGGGACAGAGATAGGGAGGTCTGATTCCTGACCAAGGAGGATAGACAAGGTTGGGGGGAGGCTGTTCTGTGCAGTGTCATATCCCTTCTTCAAGTGGTAGGAGAGATGCCCCAGCCAGCTGCTTCTATTCCAGACTGTGAAAAGAGTGAGTCAGCCTATTGTGGGGGGAGCATGCTTTAAGCCTGTCCTCCTTCCCCCATCAACAACACACACACCCAGATGGGCTGGGAGCTGGTTTTTTGGGATGCCGGGGCTCCTGAGTCAGCACAGGGAATCTTGGCTGAGTGTGTTCTGGGAAATGTCAGGCCTACAGGAAACAAAGGACTCCCACTCACACCATCCTGCAGGTGGGTGGGGAGCCAAGAGAGCAGGGTGTATGGGGAACGGGGGCCCAGTGTGCAAAAGGCTGATTGTGAGAGAGTTTTCACATGCGGCGGGGGAGCGGGTACCAGGATATGGCTATTTGAAACAAAGGGTGAACTTGCAAAGTGGAGGGGCTCCGTGTGCAAGGGAAATGTTTGCTGGGGACATATGTGTTCAAAGGAGAGATGCAATGAACCTACTGGGAGTACAAATAAGAGGTTGACAAAATGCTCACGCAACGGAGCAGTGAGTTTCTACAGGAGAGGAAAGTTTGCAAAAAAAGACGTGTAGGAAACTGAAAGATCTCCTGCGTACAAGGTTCTTTGAGGTGAGTGGAAGGGCATAAAATGGCACGTGTGAGCTCCTGTAGTGCCCCTAACCACCCTTAGGTCCCGCCCCGTCACGCACAGCTCGGCGTATTTTGTGCCAGTCAGTGACCTGCTCCTCTGTCATTGGCTAGCTGACCGGACGGGGCGGGCGTGAGGAGACTCCCGGAAGCTCTAGAGGCCCCCGGCGCGGGGCTGACCCCGAGCCAGGGAGTGGGTGCTTAGCAACCAGGGGAGGTGCCCAGTAACGCGATGGGGGGGAAGACAGGAGGAATTGTGGGTGCCTAGCAACAGAGAGGAAGGCGGTGCCTAGCTACGAGGGGGTACTCAGAGCAGCGGAGAGGTAGCCCTGGAGGATCTGTGGGTGTCTAGCGACGGGCAGGACCCTAGCAACGGCGGAGATGGGAAGGGGGAAAGTGGTTTGGATAGGTGCGCGGGAAGAGCCATGGGTTCTTAGCTATGAGAGAGGGAACCAGGAGAAACTGGGAGCCTATTAACAGGGAAGGAAGTCTTTGGCGGGTGGGAGCCTTAGGGTAGATAACGGAGGAACGTGAGGCAAAGAAGAGATCAGTCCCACAACTCCTACCCATATAGTCCCTCCTCTTCTCCCCTAGACAATGTGGCAGGAGGTGGGGGGCCTACTGCGTGCGACCTGTGGACAGCTGGGCCGGACTATTGGTCTGCCTCTTGGGGCCCTGGGGCCGGGGCCCCGCTGCTGGGTAAGAGGCTGGGGAGGGGTTTCCAAGGGGAAGAGGCTGAAGGAGGCTTCAGGGGGCCAGAGGACAGGGAGGGGTCTAAAAGGGCCAGGCAGATACCATATCCTCCACTCTTTACCAGTGTTCACGTCTCTTGCAGGGGCCATGTGGGGATTCTTGGGCCCAAAAACTTCATCAGGATGGGCCTGGCAGGGGCCTGGGTGAGGAGGACATTCGCAAGGCCCGGGAGGCCCGGATCAGGAAGACGCCCCGGCCCCAGGTATCATAGCGTACCACTGAGCAACACCCCCATGAAGGCAGCTGGCCTCCCGAGCTTGGGGAAGGGTGTGGTGGCAGGTTGGTTGGACTGCCTGGGTGCTTTGTCCATCTTTTCCCGCTCAGACCTTCTCCCCACTTCCCACTTCCTAGCTGAGTGACCGTTCTCGAGAACGCAAGGTGCCCGCCTCCCGCATCAGCCGCTTGGCCAACTTTGGGGGTAGGTGTGACTGTGGGAGACTGTGACCTAGATCAGAAGAGGTGACATTTACAGAGTGAAGCAAGGGAGAGAGTGAATCAGAGAGAGAGGAGGGAGAGATGGAAAGAGAATGAAGGCAAAGGCCTGTAAAACCAAGAGAAATAGAGAAGAATGTTATATTTATTGAGAACCTTGAATGTGCAGGGCCCCTTACACATGGTCTCTGCAGTGAATCAGTGAGTGAGTGTTTCCATTCTATAGAGGAAGTGGAGGCTAAGGGAGGTAAACAGGACTAAACCCTGGGTCCTGCACCAGGATTATTCAGACTTCAGGTCACAACCTGCATGAAATAATTTAGTAGGTTGCAACCAGCATTTAAAAGGAGAATGGAAAATATGAGTGCAGATGTAGAGTCAGGGAGAAGTCTTGTTTCATGAAACATTATGTATCACTGGTCTCTATCGGTTATAATGCAAATGTCTTCTTGACTGTGAATCATGGTTCAAGTTTTAAAGACACTGATTCACAGTGTAAAGGAGTCAAATGCACTGCTTACAGCTTTGGCACCAGGCTGCCCAGGGTTCAAGGGAGGTGATTTTTATGCATCCTCACTTTGTGAGTCTGGATAAGTTACTTCTCTGAGCCTCGATTTCCTTTTCTGTAGAATGGAAGTGTTTCTATAAAATTTCTCTCATGAGGGTGTGAGGACAAAATGAGTCAGTGCATAAAAGGCACTGGGAATGGTTTTTTGCATGGAAAAAGTGCTCAGAAAATTCGAACTATGATTATTTATGGAAATGATGAGAACACAAGAGGCAGAGTGACTTAAGATGTCTTTGAGGACAAGGAGACAGAGGAGGCAGAGGAAATCAGAGCTGGAGAGATAACATCAAAAGGAGGAACTGAGAGGAGGCCTAGACAGACATACTGGGTGGAGGGAAGGGCAAAGATGGAGAAAAAACTGACTTAAGTGCGCATGAAAAAGATAAACAGGAGTCATAGGAAGACAGAGCAACCTGCGGGGAAAGGGGGATCGTTTCCAGGCCTTCTTACTCTTGGCTGTACACTGGAATCATCTGGGATGGATGCCTAAAAGAAAAAGAATTCTAATTCTGAGGGACTTCCCTAGCAATCCAGTGGCTAGCACCTTGCCTTCTGCTGCAGAAAGTTCGGGTTCAGTCCCTGGTCTGCGAGCTAAGATCTCGCATGCCTTGTGGCAAAAAAAAACCTGAAACATAAAACAGGAGCAATATTGTAACAAATTCAATAAAGACTTTAAAACTGGTCCACATCAAAAAATCTAAAAAAAAAAAAAAGTAATAATAAGGCTAGGGACTTCCCTGGTGGTCCAGTGGTTAAGAATCCAACGCAGGGGACTTGTGTTCGATCCCTGGTCAGGAGACTAAGATCCCACATGCCCAGGGCTCGTCTCAGGCCAGTTTAACCAGAACTTCAGTGATGGGGCCTGGGCATCATATTTACAAAAGCTCCTCACGTGACTCTGGATACAGCCAGGGGTGAGAAACACTGACCTGGGAGACAGAAACAAGGAGAGAGGGATGGAAACAGAGGTAGCTTCACCTCCATGGGAACCTCAAGCAGGGAGGCAGTGAGTAAGAGCCTGATGTAGAGACAGAGGGCTGCAGAGAGCTGACTGTAAAGAGATGGGAGACAGGGGTGCATAGAGGGAGACAGAGAGCAAAGAGGGTCAGGGAGGGGGTGAGGGGGTGGGGAAGGAGATCGGCCCAGGGCAAGCGAACACTCAGGCCCCCCTCTCCCTTCCCCAGGACTTGCTGTGAGCTTGGGGCTGGGAGCACTGGCTGAGGTGGCCAAGAAGTCCCTGCCTGGAGGAGGTGTACAGTCAGGTAAGCGAGCCACATGCCTGGGCCCACACCCTGGCCTGACTGTGTGTCCTGGGGCAAGTAGTTTCACCTCTCTGAGCCCCAGTTTCCTCATACAGAGAATGGAGCTGATGATGACGCAGCCACCTCTTTGGGTCACGGTGGAGTGCTCAGAGCAGGTGAAGCTGCTGTCCGGGTGGTGATGGGTAGAAGCAGGTCATGGGGGAAAAAATGTAAGCCATCCACAGTGCAGTTCCTAACTGTAAGCAGCAGAGGAAGTACAAAAATAGGAGAGCTGCTGAGGGTCTGCAGCCAATAGAGATGGACTGGGCAGTGTAGAGATCAGCATTTGTGGGTATGATTCCCCCGCATGTCAATGTCTTGAAACAAAAACAAGGGTGGATATGGATATTCTAAATGAAAAAGAAACTAGAGAGATAATAATCGACAAAGGGAACGTGTGAGCCATGATTGAATGTTTGAAAAAAAATGACCAGAAAAGACTTTGGGGAACAATTGGGAAAAAGCAGAATATGACTGGATGGCAGATAGTTGAGAATGAGTGTTAATTTTCTTTTTTTTAAACGTCAAATTTATTAACTCTATTATTATTTTCATTTTGTATTTTTTGGCCACATGGCATGTGGAACTTCCCTGACCAGAGATTGAACCCATGCCCCCTGCATTGGAAGCATGGAGTCTTAGCCACTGGACCATCAGGGCAGTCCCAGTGTTAATTTTCTTGGATGTTAATTTTTTGGCATCGTGATTGTCTAGGGAATTATTCTTATTCTTAGCACAGGTTGAGTGCAGATCAGTCAGCAAAAATAATGGTCAGTGTCTGGGTACAGTTAAAGTGGGTGAAGGAGCATGTCAAAATTTTGAATCAGGTATGTAGGTATTCACAGGATGAATGCATCCTTTCTGTCTGTTTGGATCTTTTTCAAAGCAAAAAGTTGGCAGTAGGTGGAGAAACAGTCTGGCTTTAAGGTAAGGCCAGACTGAATTTACAATCTGTTTTGTTATTTTTGTGCTGTGTGACCTAGAGCCAGGCAAGGTACCTTTCTGAATCTCTGGCTTCCTCACCTTGAAATTTAAGGCATTGGTTTTTCTTACTTCCTGGGGTGATTGTAGAGATTCAGCCAAAGAATCCATAGAAGCACTTAAAATTCTGCCTAGCACAAGGTGAGCCCTCAATAAAGAGCTCAGTAACTGTTATGAAATAAATAAAAGCTTATCAAACACTTTATTGGATAATAGAATTTGCATATGGGACCACACACATCTAATTGTACAGATTGTGTCTTTTTCACAAAGTGGACACATCTGTGCACCCATATCAAAAACCCCTAAAACAAGCAGTTCTCAAACTTTTTAATCTTAAGATCCATTTACACCTTTAAAACTGGATAGAGGACTGGATAGACCAAATGTGTTATATCTATACAATGGGATTTTATTCAGCCATGAAAAGGAATGAAGGACTGATCCATGCTATTGTGTGGTTGAATCTTGAAATACTATCCTAAGTGAAAGAAGCCAGACACAAAAGGCCGCATATTTTATGATTCCATTTATCTAAAATGTCCAGAGGAGGGAAATCTACAGAGATAGAAAGTAGATTAGTGGTTTCCAGGGGCTCAAGGGCAGGTGGGTGAAGGAAATGGGAAGGGGTAACTGCTCACAGGCTTCCCTGGTGGCCCAGTGGTAAAGAATCCACCTGCCAATGCAAGAGCCACCGGTCTGATCCCTAGGAAGACACTCTGGAGAAGGAAGNCCCCTAAAACAAGCAGTTCTCAAACTTTTTAATCTTAAGATCCATTTACACCTTTAAAACTGGATAGAGGACTGGATAGACCAAATGTGTTATATCTATACAATGGGATTTTATTCAGCCATGAAAAGGAATGAAGGACTGATCCATGCTATTGTGTGGTTGAATCTTGAAATACTATCCTAAGTGAAAGAAGCCAGACACAAAAGGCCGCATATTTTATGATTCCATTTATCTAAAATGTCCAGAGGAGGGAAATCTACAGAGATAGAAAGTAGATTAGTGGTTTCCAGGGGCTCAAGGGCAGGTGGGTGAAGGAAATGGGAAGGGGTAACTGCTCACAGGCTTCCCTGGTGGCCCAGTGGTAAAGAATCCACCTGCCAATGCAAGAGCCACCGGTCTGATCCCTAGGAAGACACTCTGGAGAAGGAAGTGGCACCCCACTCCAGTATTCTTGCCTGGAAAATCCCATGGACAGAGGAGCCTGGCAGGCTACAGTCCATGGGATCATAAAAGAGTCAGACACGACTTAGCGACTAAACAACTGCTAATAGGTATGGGTGTCCTTTTGGGGGTGAGGAAAATGTTCTGTAACTGATCATAGTGATAGTTGCACAACTGAAAATACTAGAAGTCACTGAACTGTGTGCTTTAAATGGGTAAATTATGTCATGTGTGAATTACCTCTCAAGAAAACCATTAAAAAACAGAATGAGAACCCCAAGAACTTGTTTATGTGGGTTATATTTACTATAGGTGCTGTATTGGAGACTAAAACTGAAAAATTTGGGAAGATTCCCTGGTAGTCCAGTGGTTAAGACTGAGCTTTCACCACCAATGGCCTGGGTTCAATTCCTGGTTGGTGAACTAAGATACCATTTTTTTTGGCGCAGTTTTGCAAAAAAAAATGAAATTTAAAAACTGAAAAATGTTGTAAACAAGAATATACACACTCCATCTGTCATCAGAGCAATTACAGCATCACAAGTCACAGGACTTCTGGAAAACTCCACTGAATGTTTATAGGCTAATAAGGGTAAAAAAGGGCAAATAATGTATTGATATAATTATGAAAGTTCTGTTCTCACAGACTCTCCTAGAGGGTCTCAAGGCCCCCAGACCACACTTGGAGAATTGCTGCCCTGGTTCTCCAGAAGCTCTTCTGTACCCATTCTGGCACGTCCTCCCCACATCAGGGGTCCCCACTGTCTTGGCTTCTGACCTTCGAGATTAGTCGTGTCTGTTTTTGCTCCTTACACCCGTATCATCAGACAGTGTTTCGTGGCATGTGTCTGGCTTGTTCCGCTCAGCTTCTGTTTGAGAGGTGCGTCTGTGTTACTGTAAGCTGTCATAGGCTGTTTGTTCATCACTGTTCTCATCACGCCGTGGCTCTCCCACAGTCCCTTTGTTGGTTCTGTTGATGGTCCTTGGGATTGTTTCCATTTCGAGACTATTAGAGCAGTGTTGCCGTGAACCTTCTTGGGGCATCTGTTGGTGGACACATTTATGCATTTCTCTTGGGGATATACCTCAGAGAGAAATTGGGTACAGTTGTATGCTTCAGTGGAGACTTCCCAACTGCTTTCCAAAGGGCTTGGGCCGTGGCACAGTCATCAGCAGTGTTGGCATTCCAGCGTTCCACATCTTTGCCAACACTTAGTATTGTCGTCTTTGTTTTAGCCATTCTAGTGTCTGTGCGGTGGTATCATAATGATCTTTTTTGTGATTGACTTACTAACGATGATTCTCTCCACCCCAGAGGGAGGCTCCCAGCCAGGCTCCAGCCTTTTCCTGTCGGAGGCCAACGCTGAAAGGATCGTGCAGACCTTGTGTACAGTTCGGGGGGCCGCCCTCAAGGTTGGCCAAATGCTCAGCATCCAGGGTACAGCAGCGTGATGACTCTTGACTCCTGACCCCTGACCTCAGCCTCACCCCACCCCACCTACCACCAAGCCCTGGCTTCAGATACTCCCACAGGGCCCCTTGTGGCCTCCCCTCTCACTGGCTTCCCTCTCCCCACTGTCTCCCAAGACAACAGCTTCATCAGCCCCCAGCTGCAGCGCATCTTCGAGCGGGTCCGCCAGAGCGCCGACTTCATGCCACGCTGGCAGATGCTGGTGAGTGCTCTGAGTGGGAAAGGCTGGTGAAGGAGGCCTGCCCCACCTGCCTGGCCCTCCTGGCTTCATGGCTCGGCTCCCTGTCTGACTCAGTTTCCCATTCGTTAAATGGGAGTCACTAAAGCCCACATCTCGGAGGATGGTGGTGATGAGTCAGGGAGAAAAAAGCACAGAGCTCTTCGTCCAGTTCCTGACAGGCTCAGGGCTCGGTCTGGGCTGTGAAAGAGGCTGTGAAGCACTGTGGTCAGAGGCCAGACTTTGGGAGTTCAAACCCCAGCTCTGCCACTTGCTACCTGTGCGGTCAGACACATGGCCTGCCCTTTCTGCTTCAGTGACCTCATCTATGATTGGTGGTAGTTCTAACAACGCCTACATCTTGGGGTTACAGAAACCAGTATGTGCAAAGCACCTGGAAGGGCCCCTGACACACCACGAATGACATGCAAATGTTAGCAGTTCTCATTACTGTTTTTTTTAATTAAAGGAGAGCATGTCTGTAAATAGGTTGGCACAGCCCCTGACACTGAGTAACTGCCCAGGATACGAGCTGTTCTAATCACTGGGGCAAGGGTGTGGAGTCCAGGATCAGCCGCCTGCCTTCTGAGTGCTGTTCTCTCCCTCTCCATATGAGCCACTCTGCACAGGGCCCAGCCCACAGGAAGAGCTCTGTAATTTTAGCTCTTTTTTATCATGTTAACCGTAGAGTTAATAATACAATATACGGGTATATGGGTATAATGCAGGACAATTATCAATCTTGAAGTAAAGAAGTGTTAGTTGCTCAGTTGTATCCGACTCTTATGACCCCATAGATTGTAGCTGGCCAGGCTCCTCTGTCCATGGAATTCTACAGGCAAGAATACTAGAGTGGGTTTCCATTCCCTTTTCCAGGGGATCTTCCCAACCACTGATCAAACCTGGGTCTCCCATGTTGCCAGCAGATTAACTATACATAATAGCATTCCCCACAGCAACCTGCACAGCCTCAGGAGTACGGGCCTCCCAGTCTGTCGGCGCCTGGCTCGTCACCTTGGGCCAGGAGACCTCTCTCTGAGCCTCAGTTTCCCCATCTGTAAAGTGGGGTGGCAGCCAAGAGCTGGGCCCAAGGCCTTGCATGTGGCGAGTGAGGTTACTAACATGTGAAGCGCTCAGCACAGGGCGTGGACCCAGCTGCCTGAAACCATGAGGACGAGTGTCTTGACCACTCTCCCCAGAGAGTTCTCGAAGAGGAGCTCGGCAGGGACTGGCAGGCCAAGGTGGCCTCTCTGGAGGAGGTGCCCTTTGCAGCTGCCTCCATTGGGCAGGTGCACCAGGGCGTGCTGAGGGACGGCACAGAGGTGGCCGTGAAGATCCAGGTGAGAGGGGAAGCAGGGTGGGAGTGGGGGGCACCTGGCCACCCCAGGGGGTGACTCCCATCCCCCCTCCCTCCTCCCCTCCCAGTACCCAGGCGTTGCCCAGAGCATCCAGAGCGACGTCCAGAACCTGCTGGCGGTGCTCAAGATGAGCGTAGCCCTGCCAGAGGGTGAGGCACGCAGGACCCCCCTCACCCCGACCCCGACTGTGGCGGGTGGCACCCTGAAGCGATAACATCGGGGGAGGGGCTGGACGCAGCAGGGGGTGGCCAGCAGCTCAGGGCAGGGTGTTTCGCGTGTGTGAGCCCGAGTGAGCACCCAGGTCTGGGTGTTTGAGACAGAATGAAGGGACACCAAGGTGGGGAGAGCCCAGAGTATAGGCATGTGACAAAGTCAGGCTTAGACATGCCGACAGAGATCCTGAGAGACAGAAGCCCAGACAGAAATCCAGAGACAGACACACGGCATGTGCAGAGCGGGACAGGAGGCCTGAGAACGAGCCACTGAAACGGGAGGGGGTGTCAGTGGGACCTCACGAGTGTGTTACAGTATGTGAGAGAGCGCCTGAGTGAGATGGAGCAGAGTGTGTGTGTGAGAGAGAGGTGGGGGGAGAGCGAGAATGAGAGAGTCAGGCCCAGAGGGAAGCTTCAGAGGCACTGGAAGCAGCATAAGAGAGTAAGAAATAGGGACAGAGGGGGACTTCCCCGGCCGTCCAGTGGTTAAGACTCTGCGCTTCCACTGCAGGGGGCACAGGTTCGATCCCTGGTCGGGGAACTAAGATCCCACATGCCATGGCGTGTGCAGTGTGGCCAAAAAAGGGACAGAGAATAGGTGGCAGATGTGACCGTGAAAGGGGCCTAAGGACCGGTGTGCGTGCCTAAGAAAGAGACCCCAGCCGAGAGGCTTCCACAGAGCTGCAGCTGTGTGAAGGGCTGAGGGGAGTGTGTGCCCAGAGCGTGTGGGTGAGAGACATGGAGCAGAAGGGATGAGGGCTGGGGAGACAGAGTGACAGACACGACTGGCAGCAGAAGACGTCCCTGAGCGGGAGCCTGAGGGGTCAGGCGGGGGGCAGGAGGCAGGCTGTGGCCTTCCCTGCCTGACACGGCTGCACCCCTCACCCCACGCCCCACCCCCAGGCCTGTTTGCTGAGCAGAGCCTGCAGGCCTTGCAGCGGGAGCTGGCATGGGAGTGTGACTATCGTCGTGAGGCGGCCTGTGCCCAGAACTTCAGGTGAGCTGACGCCCCTACAGGCCCCCGGACAGGCCTCCCTGGTGGCTCAGGCAGTAAAGAATCTGCCTGCAGTGCAGGAGACCCGGGTTCAATCCCTTGGTGGAGAAGATCCCCTGGAGAAGGGAATAGCTACCCACTCCAGTATTCTTGCCTGAGAAATTCCAAGTACAGAGGAGCCTGGCAGGCTACAGTCCATGGGGTCGGGAAGAGTTGGACATGACTCAGTGACTAACACACACACACACAGGCCCCTGGAGGCCCCCTTCCGCCCTCCAGATTCCTTCACGGGCTTGGAGGGCAGCTGGAGCCCTGCGGTGGGGCTGGCAGGCTGCTTCTCTCTTCGTTCATTTGGTCATCCATCCAGCCCTTCTCTCATTACTTCATTCACACCCTGTGTCCTCTGTGAGCATTCTAAATTCCTCTCTCTAAACGTCTCTACTTTCTCATCGGTCAAATGGGACACTGAACCACTGCAGTCTGATGCAGAAGACAGACTTGTCAACAGGCACTCAGTCGCACGAGATACCGTCACACGCACTGGACTAACAGAGATGAAGCTATCAAGAGCTGGGGGCTCCAGGGACTTCCCTGGTGGTCCAGTCCCTAAGATTCTGCCCTTACAATGCAGGGGCACAGGTTCAGTTCCTGGTCAGGGAACTAAGTTCCCATGTGCCCCACATCGTGGCCAAAAAATAAAATTAAAAACAAAAGAGCTGGGGGCTCCAGGGCATCCCTTATACTCTGTGGGCAGGAGGAACAATGGATAGAAGCATTTTGGAGAATGGTTTGGCATCCTCAAGGCTCAGGATCCATATCCAACCCAACAGTTGCCCTCCTGGCTAAATACTCTAGGGACACTTATGCCAGTATGCACCATCAGACTTTTCCAGAATACTCAGAACACTCATAGCCTCAAATTGGAAACAACCCAAATCTATCAAACTTAGCCAGCAGGGTGGATAAATAGACTATTGTATATTCATCAACACAGTATCACGTAGCATTGAAAAGGAGTGAACCTCAGGTCCGTGGAACAGTGGTTGTATCGTAGAGGCATCGTGATAAACTGCAATTAATTACATCTCAGTGAGACCCTCCACAGTGCAGAGCATGGGCCACATGTTTACTGAGCCCAGCTCTGTAGATACAAAGGCAATAGAAGGCAGTGGTTAGCGGCCTGGGCTCAGATGCGGGATCCAGTCAGGATTCAGTCTGGGTCAGCCCTTAATGGACTGGGTAGCTTTAATATGCATGGTGACCTCAAGAGAGCATCCTCCTCAGGGAAAGTGAGGATAAAGGGGAATTGTGCTGGGACTTCCCTGGTGGTCCAGTGGCCAAGACTCCCTGCTCCCAATGTAGGGGGCCCAGGGTTCAATCCCTGGTCAGGAAACCAGATCCCACACACCACATCTAAGAGTTCACAGGCCACAGCTGAAAGGTTCCGTGTGCTGGAACTAAGACCCAGCACAGCCAAATGAGTATTTTTTTTTAAAGAGGGAATTGTTGTGCTGACTGAATGCTCAGCAGAAGCCTGGCCCATGAGGAGCAGTTCAAACATCAGAGATTTAATCAACAAGCACAAAAATACCAGCCCCCAAAGCAGAACATCAATGCGGGAGACCTGGTTAGATCCCTGGGTTGGGAAGACCTCCTGGAGGAGGGCCTGGCAACCCACTCCAGTATCCTTGCCTGGAGAATCCCCATGGACAGAGGAGCCTAGAGGGTTACAGTCTATGGGGTCACAAAGAATCAGACATAACTGAGTGGCTAAGCACAGCGCAGGAAAGTAGGACCTGGAGAAAGAGAGTGTCAAGTGGGCTGAGCCAGAGCACTCCTGTGTGGAGTCTGGGGAGACCACCCCCTCCCAGAATTTCCCAGCGCTCTTAGGATAAAACCCACATCATTGCCCTAGCTCCCTGTCCCCCCACCTCCCCCAACGCCAGCCTTCCTACAGGTCCCCAACCAGAGGCCTTGCTCATATTCTTTGCCTCCCATATTTTAGAGTAACATGCTTATCTCAGTCTACTGTTGGTCTGTTTGTTAGAATGTGGTCTTCTGCGACTGATGGCGGGGGCAGGGGGGCATGCCTGGGGTTCCTCTTACTGCTCTGTCACCCAGCATCATCCAACACAGGGATGGACGCCAAGAATGCCCTTTATTAGTCAGTGCTTCCCTGGTGGCTCAGAGGGTAAAGCGTCTGCCTGCAATGGAGGAGACCTGGGTTTGATCCCTGGGTCAGGAAGATCCCCTGGAGAAGGAAATGGCAACCCACTCCAGTNCATCCAACACAGGGATGGACGCCAAGAATGCCCTTTATTAGTCAGTGCTTCCCTGGTGGCTCAGAGGGTAAAGCGTCTGCCTGCAATGGAGGAGACCTGGGTTTGATCCCTGGGTCAGGAAGATCCCCTGGAGAAGGAAATGGCAACCCACTCCAGTACTCTTGCCTGGAAGATCCCATGGACAGAGAAGCCTGGTAGACTGTAGTCCATGGGATCGCAAACCATCGGACACAACTGAGCGACTTCATTTTCACTTTCACTTTCAGAATAATGACTCCAAGGAGTGGCCAACGAGTATCACTGTGGACTCAAAGATTTGTATATCAGTGACTGTTTTTCAGATAGATGAATTAATAAGTTGATGAGAAAGTAATGGTCATTAAATTTAATACACTGAGCTCATCCTGGGGTGACCAGAAGTCAGAGAAGTGTTTCTGGTAGGGAAGTGGTCCTTGTGTCACCAGCTGCACTTAGGGGCAGACACAGATACTTGTTGAATGAATGCATGAGTGAATGAAGGAAATCTCCGAATGGGTGTCAGTCCAGCCAGGTATTGGCCATCACTCAGGGCAGAGAGGAAAGAAGAGGGCAGGAGAGAAGAAGGGACACAGACTTTCCCACGGAAGACTTCTCAAAGGAGGGGGAGGGCTCAAGCCAGGGCCACAGGGGCCTGAGAAGTGAGGTCCCCACCCCTACCCTCCTATCTGTTCCAGGCAGCTGTTGGCAGATGACCCCTTCTTTCGGGTGCCGGTGGTGATTCAGGAGCTGTGCACGACGCGGGTGCTGGGCATGGAGCTGGCTGGAGGGGTCCCCCTGGACCAGTGCCAGGGCTTGAGCCAGGACATCCGGAACCAGGTACATGGACTCGTGGGACAGTCAGAAGGGTGCTGCCCTGGGGCAGGGCTGGCTGGGCAGGGCAGGGCAGACCCACAGTCCCCCTCCAGGCTTCAGAGGGCTTTACAGGGGCACATGACTCTGAGATTTCTGTTACTCCTTCTCCCCACCCCAGATCTGCTTCCAGCTCCTGAGGCTTTGTCTTAGGGAGCTGTTTGAGTTCCGATTCATGCAGACGGACCCCAACTGGGCCAACTTCCTGTATGATGCTTCCAGCCACCAGGTGGGTTCCTTGTGATGTGTCAGGGTGCGTCAGCTGCTGTAACAGATTTCCCAATATGTCAGTAGCTCAGCACAATAGCTCCAATAGCTATTGTAGCAGGCTGGAGTGGCCTCCTCCATGCAGTGATTCAGGGACCCAGGCTCCTTCCCTTTTGTGAGTGTGCCACCACCCCCCACCCCACCCCA
>SJYV01052595.1:48967-77544 GCA_006410875.1 Neotragus pygmaeus | reverse complement strand
CCACCCCCCCCCACCCCACCCCCCCCGCAACACACACACACCCCAGGCCTTGAAAGGCTCTCCTTCCAGTGCAAGGGGAAAGAGGTTGAGAAGGTAACCCCCTGCCTAACTGCTTTGGCCAGAAATGACCTGTCATTCTCTTCACCATTCCATTGATAGGAACTGGACACATGATTCATCTAGGTGCAAGGGATGCTGGGAAATCTCTGGCTAGGCAGTGGCAATGGAGAAGAGTCATTACCTCACCTGTCATTCATTTAGAACATCCCAAGTATTAACACTTACTGCCTCTTGACAGTACAGTGATGCCAAGACAGCTCCAACCCTTGCCTTCCCAGAGTTCCTCACCCAACACAGGGCCCTGCCACCAGACAGTGTGACCTGCAGTTAGTGCCTTGGCAGGGAAGCACAGGCCACAGAGGGGTCAAGTGGTGGGGGAAGCGCAGGGGGTGGTGGGAAGCCAGGGAAAGTGGCTCACCCTGCCTGGGGTGAGTAGGGCCAAGGAAGCTGAAACCAGAGAGACAGGAGAGGCACACCATTTAAGGAGCAGGGAATAAAGAGCTTTCCTGTAAAGGACACAGGCCATCCATAGGCCTGGGAGTGACAGTTTGCACTGAAAGGCTCTCGGCATGCGTGGTTGCTCAGTAGCTTTCCAGCTGCTCAGTTGTCTGTGCTATTCCGTCCCCAGAGGGGTCCTTCTAAAGCACAAGTCCCTTCCACAGCTTCCAGCACCCTCAGGGTGCAGTGAGCCATGTGCTCGGGGTGGCAGGGCCCCACTGCATCCAGCCTCTGTCCCTTGCCAGCTTCCTCCCCCAAGTGCACAGATGCCGGCATCCCTCCTAGGCTCCCACGGCAGGGAGGGCAGTTTCCCCAACTTGGGGGCCAGGGTGGGGGTTGAGGGCAGTGGTCTGAGTCCTGACATCAATTTGTTGGGTCTCAGCCTTTATTTTAAAGGCTTAGACTATGTTGCTAGTGGGAGGGATCATATTGTTTCAAGACTCTTGTGTTTGATGTTTATTTATGTGTGCATTCACACTGGAGCCCAGAATAATCTGCATTTTCTCCCCCTCCCCCCTTTTTAAAATTGGAGTATAGAGCTTCCCTGGTGGATCAATAGTAAAGAGTCTGCCTGCCAATGCAGGAGACGTGGGTTCCATCCCTGGGTTTCGGAAGAGCCCCTGGAGGAGGAAATGGCAACCCACTGTAGTATCCTTGCCTGGAAAAATCCCATGGACAGAAGAGCCTGGCAGGCTACAGTCCATGGGGTCACAAAAGAGTCGGACACAACTTAGCGACTAAACAACAACAAATAGTTGCTTTACACTGATGTGTCAATTTTTGCTGTAGAGCACAATGAATCAGCCACGCGTATCCTTAATTTTTGAATCTGCATTTTCTTACTGTGGATTGTGATCAATAGTTTGAACTCTACTGTTACAGAGAAACTTACACATGGGTTCATTCACCAGCAAAACCCCAAAATAACCACGGTGCCCATCAAGCAGATAAATGTGATATATTCATCCAACAGGATCTTAACTGGGCAGTGAAAAAATGAATGAAAGAGCTAGAGCAGTGGGGATGAATTGCAAAACCATGTTGAACACAAAGACTTTGCAGAATAACTATCGTAAATGCCATGTATGTGAAGTTTTAAAATATGCAAAACATGACTATGTATTGTTCCTGGGTCCACATATATGTAGAAAATGTAGCAATGCACACATGAGAATTTCAGGAAACAATAATAATTTCAGGAAAGTGATACCCTGAAAGAGAGAGTAGGGACTGGGGGAGGTAGAATCAGGCCCCACTTTGATTGGTAGTATATTTGTGAGTATATTGGTGGTAGGATTTGTGAGCGTTGATTTCACTTTTCCATGTATTTCTTATTCTCTGGGTGTTTCTTTTTCTTCTGTGCCTAAAACATGTTATTATAAAAACAACTAGAACCCCCAAAATAAAAGCCAGGTCCCTTCAGCTTCATGTGGGGATGGATTGAAGTGTAGAGACCAGAAGCCAGGAGTCCCGGGAGGCGGCTGGTCAAGGACTCAGGCAGGAATGGATGTGTAGGGGGACAGAGGGATGGGGCCTGGCACCCCCACAGGCAATGGGGAGCATTGGTGGACTCCCAGCATCACTTTCACCATCCCTCAATCCCAGGTGACCTTGCTGGACTTCGGGGCAAGCCGGGAATTTGGGACCGAATTCACAGACCATTACATTGAGGTGAGTGCCCCCCAGCCCTGGGGTCTCTGAAGGGCCAAGCCTCAAGCCAGATACTAAGGCTTGCAGAGAAGGAAAAATACAATATCTGGCATTCAGAAATAAAAATAAGGCTCTGGACCTCTGAAGCCATGCTTTGCAGCTTGTCTGGAGCAGAGGAGGGACATAGAACTGGGAAACTCCTGAATAATAAGTGGTTTCTTACACCCTAGGAGGCTGGGGTGG
The DNA here is from genome assembly GCA_006410875.1 of Neotragus pygmaeus. NCBI lineage: Eukaryota > Metazoa > Chordata > Mammalia > Artiodactyla > Bovidae > Neotragus > Neotragus pygmaeus. The sequence goes on along the minus strand of SJYV01052595.1, from coordinate 75,093 downwards.
GGTGGGGTGGCTGGCAGAAGAGAGATGTCAGAGACAGGCCTAGGGTTCTGGCTTGAGGAACTGGGCCTTGTGAGGTTGGGAGGGGGTCCCCTTTGGATGGGGACAGGAAAGAGTTTGTTACCCGCCCCCCCACACACACACAGATACACAGGCTCCCTGGGGTTCTCTCTGCAGGCTACTCTGGAGGTACAAAGTTGAGGCCTCACTGGGTAGTTGGGACATCCCCTCCCCACCCCCACAGTCCTGTTTAGCATGGCCCTCCTGCCTCCTCCCCAGCCTTTTCCAGTTTAAAAAAGCCCTGTCACACAGGTCCCCCGAGGACCACAGGCGTGACAGATGGCCAGACAGGCTGGGGCAGGGGGAGCTGGGACAGACCAGAACTGCCAGAGTTAATCCTGTATCCCCCTTCCTCCCAAGAAGGGGCAACCCGGTGGTGAAAGGTTCGTCCCCCTCCCCCTCCTTGCCGGCCGTTCCCCACTTTGAGCCTGGTTCCTCTTCCGGGAAGCAGGGACCCTCCTATCCACCTTTTAATACAGTAAGTCCCCTACACACAAACCTTCTAGTTGCAAACTTTCAAAGATGCGAACCTGTGTTCACATGTCCGGTCATGTAAGTTAGTTCACATGTCTGGCATATCCTGTCATCTCTATTGTCACCTGTGTGCATCCTCTACAAGGGCCTATGCTCAAGCTGGTTTTAGAAAAGGCAGAGGAACCAGAGATCAAATTGCCAACATCCGCTGGATCATGGNCTGGAGTCTCCTCATTTTCCAAACAAATGACTGTGTAGTATCATTTAAGATCCACAATTCAGTTTTCATCTCAGTCTACAATATGAACTTTGACATGTTAGCACTGTGTTGGAAAGAGGATGCAAACAAGTAGATTTATCAGAGGTTGAGAAGCAAAATAAGAGCTACTATCATGGAAGGAAAACTATTGCCTAGACTAACTGCTGACATAATGTCTAACGGCTTAAGGCAAAGTTAAGGAACAGATCAGATCTCAAGATTCAATCTCTGAGTCTCATGTTTTGAGCTTTACATTTTGAACATAGACTTCCACAATATTATAGTGCATCATCATCATTTCAGTAAAGAATATGGGGACAAAGACTTGTCAGGAGAGTTATTTTTTGTCACAATGTTTAGTATTAATATTAGTTGATATTTAGCTTCTAGCAAATCAGATAAGCTATGCAAGATACATATGTCAAGTAAGCACTGATATAATGCATTAAAACATTTGCATGCATAGATGAACTCAAAAGACTTTTTCTATTTTTATCATAAAACATGTTGAACATGCAAAGAAAAAAATAAAGAGCCCTATCCCTAAAACTGTTGTGAAGATACATTATACTCTACTAGGAGAATGACAGACACCCCTAAAATGGGTAATCCACAAATAGTAAAACAACAACAGTAAATATCTACAAATACAACTAGTTTTCTGGGACTCAGTTCAGTTCAGTTCAGTTCAGTCACAGACTCATGTCCGACTCTTTACGATACCATGAATTGCAGCACACCAGGCCTCCCTGTCCATCACCAACTCCTGGAATTCACTCAAACTCACGTTCATTTAGACGGTGATGTCATCCAGGTGTCTCATCCTCTGTCGTCCCCTTTTCCTCCTGCCCCCAGTCCCTACAGGCATCAGATTCTTTTCCAATAAGTCAGCTCTTTGCATGAGGTGGCCAAATTACTGGAGTTTGAGCTTTAGCATCATTCCTTCCAAAGAACACCCAGAGCTGATCTCCTTTAGAATGGACTGGTTGGATCTCNGTGCTGCGATTCCTGGGGTCACAAAGAGTCGGACACGACTGAGCAGCTGAACTGAACTGAACTGATGGAGTACAGTAGTACAACATCTTTCTTTCAAGCCCAAGATGTCCGGAAGCAAGCATAAAAGCAGCAGTATATAACTGATTGTGTTAACGGGGTACCCAGGCTAACTTCGTTGGACTTAGGAGCAAAACTGAACTTAGGAATCTGCTCTCAGAAAGGAACTCATCCGTATGTAGGGCACTTACTGTAGTAATAGGAATTCATGGTATTTATGGTGTTTCCTTCATGTGGGCAACTTCCCTGTGGCTCAGTGGTAAAGAATCCGCCTGCGATGCAGGAGACACGGATAGACGTGGGTTCAATCCCTGGGTCAGGAAGATCCCTTGAAGGAGGAAATGGCAACCCACTCCAGTATTCTTGCCAGGAAAATCCCATGGCCATTGGAGCCTGGAGGGCTACAGCCCATAGATCCACAAATAGTCGGACACACCGAGCACACACGCACCACGTGAAGCACACCACAGATAACCCTCATCCTCCCAGAGTCCCATGAGGAAGACAGTTTCATCATCCCCACTTCACAGATGAGAAAGCAGAGGTCCCCAGAGCAACGCGACTTCCCCAGAGTCAGCCAGCGAATGGCAGAGCTGGGATAGAGCCCAAGCAGGCTGGCTCCCAGTTCTGTCTTTCTGTCCCTGCTCCCTTAACTCCTGCCCACTACATGGCTGGAGAGCTGCTTAGCTCCAACACTGATTTACTAAACACTGATTTTTACCAAGGGCCTCCTGAGTGAGTGCCAGACCCTGTGCCACTTGGGACTACACCCAACTGGGATCCCTGCCCTCTTGGGGCTCCAAGTCCAGTATGGAAGCCAGACATCAACTGAGTGATCCCAGAGATGGCAGCCTCAGAGGCAGTTCAGGGTCATGGTCACACCTTTTAGCAACTGAGTGTTTGGACCCGTGGGCATCACTTGGCATCTGCTTTCCTCTGTCCTGCTTCCAGGCAGCCTCTGCCTTCCCAGCCCAGTGGGCGGAACACTTGACCACCCCGACCCCCAGGCTCAGAAACAGTCTTGAGAGGGGTAAGGTGGAGAGGGAGAGGCTTCCAGGTGAGAGGGCTTAGGTAGAGGAGAACGGAAGTGGATCTGGGCAGGGCCAGACTTCCAGCTCCCTTCTCCAGACCCACCCTTGAACCCCTCTGACCCTGTGCCCACATCCGCCTTTCCAGGTGGTGATGGCTGCAGCCAATGGAGATAAAGATCGGGTCCTGCAGAAATCGAGAGACCTCAAATTTCTCACAGGCTTTGAGACCAAGGTGGGGAGAGTTGGAGCTGGTAGTCTCCTTGCGGAGAGTAAAAGCACTTCTCTCTACTGGGGGAACTGTAGTTGAATGGGGGACTCTAGGGGGACCGCTTCTCTGTACTGGGAGTTCTGGGGAGGAGGGGTAAATGAGGGTGCCACTCATCTATTCTAGAAAGGGAGTGGGGGGCTGCTTGTGGATCTGGTGGGGCAGGTGGTTGAGGAACAGAAGCTGCATCTCTGTCCTAGAGAGTGAAGGCTGTCAACCGGAGGCCCTGAGAGGACAGGAAGGGTGCTTTCTTTGGGGAGTATAGGGGGGCTGCTTGTCTTTTAGGGGCTCCGGAAGGAGCGGAGGCTGCCTGTTACTCTCTGGGAAATTGAGGGCTGTGTTTATACTTGAGACTCTGGGGAAGCAGAGGGCTATATGTCCATACTGGGTACCTCTGGTCTCCCCAATCCCTAGGCATTCTCAGATGCCCACGTGGAGGCCGTGATGATCCTGGGGGAACCCTTTGCCACCCAGGGCCCCTACGACTTTGGGGCGGGTGACACTGCCCGCCGCGTGCAGGGCCTCATCCCTGTGCTGCTGCGGCACCGGCTTCAGCCACCACCCGAGGAGACCTACACTCTGCACCGAAAGCTGGCCGGGGCTTTCCTGGCCTGTGCCCGCCTCCGTGCCCACATTGCCTGCCGGGACCTCTTCCAGGACACCTACCACCGCTACTGGGCCAGTCGCCAGGCATAGCCATGGCCCATAGCCTCCTAACCAGAGGACCCATCAGAGAGACTCCATCTCAGGACTCCAGCCCCATAGCAGGCCATCCCCTGCTATGAGGCCTCTTCTCCCCTGCTCTAGGCCCAGGGAACCACTTTGGGCTTGGGACTAGGACACTCCCAGCTTCATACCCCCATGTCCTGACCTCCCCACTCCAAAGGGAGCATCCAGGAATTCTACCCTGGTATTCATTTATTTCTGGAAACATTTGAGTCTTAGGCCCCTCTGCACTGCCATCACGGAGATGCAGAGGCAGTTAGAGCGGGAGCCCCTCACCTCTGCCTCAGGTCCCCCATAGATGTGGTCTGTGAAAGAGGAGGGGGTAGTGGTTGGTGGAGGCAGCCGTCACCTTTGCCTTGCTCACCCCTGCACCAGCTGCCTTCTCCCTGGTGGCATCCTCTCTCTGTGTTTGGGGAGGGCATGGTGGGGGGAGCGGTGAAACTTCAGACCTAATAAAAGTGACCCTCCCATTCCCCCAGTTCTTTTCTCTGCTGGGGGTGGGGGGAAGTCGCAGGCTGCCTCCAGGTGCAGATGGCCAGCCCCCTCCCACCCTCTTGTCTGAAAGCCCCAGCCCTGCCTGGGCCATCTGTTGCCAGGAACCTCCTTCTCTCCTTTCCCTACTGCCCCCCCATCCCGCCCGCCCCTCCCGCNGCTGTGAGGAATCGTGTGTGTGTGTGTTTCATGCTTGTGGTTGTGTCTGTTAGTGCCTGTGATTGTATTTGTGTGTGACCCCAGCATTTGTGTGACTGTGTATGTATGTATGACAGCTGCTTGCTCCATGTGCAGAACCCTGTACTTTTCATTCCATCTCTGTGTGTGTGCGTAGTTGTGACTCTGGTTGTATGTTTGATCACATCTTTTGTGACCCTCACATATGTACCTTGGTAACTCTAACTGGGTATGTGACAGTATATCCGTTGAGTCTGGGGTTGGGCATGTGTATGGCTGACTGAAGATGTGGGTGGAGTTGTGACTGTAAGTGGAGTTGTGTCTATGACTCTGTGTCCATGCGTGGCTGTTCTCATGACTTCTAGTCTTTGTCGTTGTTTCTCTAGCTGATTTTATGTGTGTGTCACATATAAAACACATGGGTTTGACACACAACTCTGCCTGCAATTTCGGGTGGATTACTGTCTTTGTATATGAAGTCACGTTGTGCTTATGTGACAGGTTGTGTGCTGGCACTGTGACTTGTATGTTTCTGTTCATAACAACATCTCTGCATGTGATTGGGGCTGTATAAGTGACTACATTTAGGTCTGGGTGTTGATACTGACTGATCCTGTGCATTTGCAGTTGTGTGTGTGATTTGGGTTATGTATTTGACTTAAGAGTCTGAAACTCTGACTATTAATAGTGAGTTATTTAATTGCATGTGACTCAACCTATAGGTGTGTCTATATGTGCTGGCCCCAGGTGATTGCGTGTGTTTGTGGGGGTGTAGGTATGAGACTGTGACTTCTATATTTGTGTGTGACCTGCATGTCTGTGACCCTGGGTGACTTTGCGTACCTGTGTCTGTGTCACGGTCTGTAAGATTGTGGTCTGCTACACATTGTGTAGCAATGTGGCTGTTTGCAGTGGGTGCGTGTGTGTCCCTGCAGGCATGCTAGGCTGCTTTGTTGAAGTTGCATGATTTGGTGACAGACTGAATGTCTCCTGACAGCATACATGTCTCGATCCGGAACCATGTCTTCTGTGTAAATGTAGCTGTAAGTATTCCATCTAGGTGTGTGAAATGGAAATTGTGTGCTGATGTTTCTGTGTGTGAGATATAGTGTGTCTGTCCACATGGGGCTGTGATTATACATGGTCCTATACTTGTCTGTGTGACTTAACGTGTTGGCAGGAAGAGAGACTGTATGTTTTTCTGGGATGATGTGACATAGTACAGCTGGGAGTTGGTGGATAACTGCACTAGATATACCATGACTATGATACATGGCTGGGTAATGTGGACACTCCTGGGGTGGGACTTTGGATACATGACCATTTCTGAAATGCATATGATTGTGACTCTGAGCCACCAACTGTCTGGCTGTGTCCAAGTGGGGCTCGGGGAGATCTTTCTCTGGATGGCTGTATGCATGTCTTGAGTTTGTGCGCCTGTTTCTCTCTAATGCATGGGCCATGGCCATCAGGGTCCTTGTGTGTGGTTGCATATGGAGGACCATCCATAGAAGTGTGGCTGATACTGTGACCAAAGGTATGTCTCTGACTGGGATGTATGACTGTGTAACAGTGTGTGACCAGAAAGGTGTGTTGGTGCAACTGATACAGTTGGGGTTAGGTGTCCTTGTACAGCCGTGTGCTGGTCAATGACTAGACTCATGTGTCTGCAGCTGCTGTGACCAAATGTATGTCAGTATGTCTACATGCGTCCCTGACCGGATGTCAACAGGCAGCAGGGGAGCTGTGTGTGAGCACTGTGTGTGCCTCGGTGCTAATAGGTGACCTCCAGCAGGGTGTGATTCTTCATGGGTGGGTCTGTGACATGAGTATCTTGGATGGGTGCCTGAGGAAACAACTCTCCTTGGGTGTGGTTGTTCACAGGCTGCCCTGGTGGGTGTGCCTGGACCCGGCTCTTTGTATATGGGAGAGAAAAGAGAAGTGACTGAATATCAGTTGCTGATATGACCAAACATTTGTGGCGCTGCCTAGGCAGACTGGCACTCTGTATGTGTGTGCGTGCTTTGTTGCTCAGTCATGCCTTACTCTTTGCGACCCCATGGACTGTTGCCCCCCTCCCAGTCTCCTCTGTCCCTGGGATTTTCCTGGCAAGAATACTGGAGTGGTTTGCCATTTCCTTCTCCAAGAATACTGGAGTGGGTTGCCATTTCCTTTTCCAGGGATCTTCCTGACCCAGGGATTGAACCTGCGTCTCCTGTGTTGCAGGTGGATTCTTTACCTGCGAACAAATGGTCTGTAGCAGAGACTGTGTGTCTGTGAACATGGATATGTGGCCAGATATTTACAGTGGCTGTGACTGTTGATGTGTATCTGTGTGATCCCGTGTGTGTAGCTGTGGTTATGTCTGTATGTAACTAATTGTGCAAGATGTGTATAAGAGACAGTGCCAAGGCTGGAGAGGGTGGTCCTGGGTGGGGGGGGGCCCAGGAATACGCTCCGCTCCAAGCCAAATCTTGGGAGACAGAGGTCTGGGGTACAGGCCCTCTCTTGCCCAGGTTCTAAAGATAGGGATCCCAGAAAGAGATCTCCCCCTCCAAAAAATCAAGGACAGGGGGACAGCTTCTAGGTACAACTTCCTAGGCAAGATTTTGGGGATGGGGTCTAAGACACGACCTCCTCGGGAAGCCGAGGCCTCTAGGAGGGGATTCCACACCAGACACAATCCTTACCCCTCCCTGCCTGAGGGGTCTCTGAATACAAGAACCCTCTAGGCAAGGTCTTGAGAATGGGGTTCCTGAGCACAGCTTCCCCACCAAGGCAAGGCCTGGGGGGATTCCAAGCACAGTCTGTCCCCAGGCCTCAGAGGCATCCCAGGCAGAGCATCGCCCCCACACTTGGGCGCTGTCCCAGGAACATCCCTTTCTCAAAACAAGGTCTCTGTGCCTGGGACCCCATCCCCCTCAAGTCTGAATAAAATAATGGGAATTTCAGGCAAACCCCCTACACACACACAAAAAAAAGGCTTGGTCAAGGGTCCCAGGGCACAGGTCTCCTGGGCCACCCTCTTTGTCCCAGGGGCTGCCCAGCTATCTGGGAGGGGCCCGACCCACAGACAATCCACCGCTTCCCTCTTCAGTTCTGGCCCCCCAGGCTCCAGGATTCAGGCTGGGCCGGGGGGGCGGCTCCCCAGGGACCTGGTGCAGCCCTGTCTGTCTGCAGTGTCTGCGTGTTGGTGACAGCGGCTTTGTGTGTGGTACCTGGGGGGAAGGGGGGGAAGCCAGTGATGGGGAGGTGGCTAAGAGTGTGACCCTGTGTTTTTGTGACTGTGGCTGCCTGTGTGTGTCCGCATGTGAGCTGCTGCTGGGGACTGTGAGGAATCGTGTGTGTGTGTGTTTCATGCTTGTGGTTGTGTCTGTTAGTGCCTGTGATTGTATTTGTGTGTGACCCCAGCATTTGTGTGACTGTGTATGTATGTATGACAGCTGCTTGCTCCATGTGCAGAACCCTGTACTTTTCATTCCATCTCTGTGTGTGTGCGTAGTTGTGACTCTGGTTGTATGTTTGATCACATCTTTTGTGACCCTCACATATGTACCTTGGTAACTCTAACTGGGTATGTGACAGTATATCCGTTGAGTCTGGGGTTGGGCATGTGTATGGCTGACTGAAGATGTGGGTGGAGTTGTGACTGTAAGTGGAGTTGTGTCTATGACTCTGTGTCCATGCGTGGCTGTTCTCATGACTTCTAGTCTTTGTCGTTGTTTCTCTAGCTGATTTTATGTGTGTGTCACATATAAAACACATGGGTTTGACACACAACTCTGCCTGCAATTTCGGGTGGATTACTGTCTTTGTATATGAAGTCACGTTGTGCTTATGTGACAGGTTGTGTGCTGGCACTGTGACTTGTATGTTTCTGTTCATAACAACATCTCTGCATGTGATTGGGGCTGTATAAGTGACTACATTTAGGTCTGGGTGTTGATACTGACTGATCCTGTGCATTTGCAGTTGTGTGTGTGATTTGGGTTATGTATTTGACTTAAGAGTCTGAAACTCTGACTATTAATAGTGAGTTATTTAATTGCATGTGACTCAACCTATAGGTGTGTCTATATGTGCTGGCCCCAGGTGATTGCGTGTGTTTGTGGGGGTGTAGGTATGAGACTGTGACTTCTATATTTGTGTGTGACCTGCATGTCTGTGACCCTGGGTGACTTTGCGTACCTGTGTCTGTGTCACGGTCTGTAAGATTGTGGTCTGCTACACATTGTGTAGCAATGTGGCTGTTTGCAGTGGGTGCGTGTGTGTCCCTGCAGGCATGCTAGGCTGCTTTGTTGAAGTTGCATGATTTGGTGACAGACTGAATGTCTCCTGACAGCATACATGTCTCGATCCGGAACCATGTCTTCTGTGTAAATGTAGCTGTAAGTATTCCATCTAGGTGTGTGAAATGGAAATTGTGTGCTGATGTTTCTGTGTGTGAGATATAGTGTGTCTGTCCACATGGGGCTGTGATTATACATGGTCCTATACTTGTCTGTGTGACTTAACGTGTTGGCAGGAAGAGAGACTGTATGTTTTTCTGGGATGATGTGACATAGTACAGCTGGGAGTTGGTGGATAACTGCACTAGATATACCATGACTATGATACATGGCTGGGTAATGTGGACACTCCTGGGGTGGGACTTTGGATACATGACCATTTCTGAAATGCATATGATTGTGACTCTGAGCCACCAACTGTCTGGCTGTGTCCAAGTGGGGCTCGGGGAGATCTTTCTCTGGATGGCTGTATGCATGTCTTGAGTTTGTGCGCCTGTTTCTCTCTAATGCATGGGCCATGGCCATCAGGGTCCTTGTGTGTGGTTGCATATGGAGGACCATCCATAGAAGTGTGGCTGATACTGTGACCAAAGGTATGTCTCTGACTGGGATGTATGACTGTGTAACAGTGTGTGACCAGAAAGGTGTGTTGGTGCAACTGATACGGTTGGGGTTAGGTGTCCTTGTACAGCCGTGTGCTGGTCAATGACTAGACTCATGTGTCTGCAGCTGCTGTGACCAAATGTATGTCAGTATGTCTACATGCGTCCCTGACCGGATGTCAACAGGCAGCAGGGGAGCTGTGTGTGAGCACTGTGTGTGCCTCGGTGCTAATAGGTGACCTCCAGCAGGGTGTGATTCTTCATGGGTGGGTCTGTGACATGAGTATCTTGGATGGGTGCCTGAGGAAACAACTCTCCTTGGGTGTGGTTGTTCACAGGCTGCCCTGGTGGGTGTGCCTGGACCCGGCTCTTTGTATATGGGAGAGAAAAGAGAAGTGACTGAATATCAGTTGCTGATATGACCAAACATTTGTGGCGCTGCCTAGGCAGACTGGCACTCTGTATGTGTGTGCGTGCTTTGTTGCTCAGTCATGCCTTACTCTTTGCGACCCCATGGACTGTTGCCCCCCTCCCAGTCTCCTCTGTCCCTGGGATTTTCCTGGCAAGAATACTGGAGTGGTTTGCCATTTCCTTCTCCAAGAATACTGGAGTGGGTTGCCATTTCCTTTTCCAGGGATCTTCCTGACCCAGGGATTGAACCTGCGTCTCCTGTGTTGCAGGTGGATTCTTTACCTGCGAACAAATGGTCTGTAGCAGAGACTGTGTGTCTGTGAACATGGATATGTGGCCAGATATTTACAGTGGCTGTGACTGTTGATGTGTATCTGTGTGATCCCGTGTGTGTAGCTGTGGTTATGTCTGTATGTAACTAATTGTGCAGAGCTATAACCAGGTGCTGGGGACAACTGGAGACCAGAGTTGCATATATACCTGTGACTATATGTGTGTGTGCAGCCCTGGACTTGTGTCTAGAGGGCAAGGCCACTCCCTCTCTGCACCAGCCCCTTGGGTACTGATGGCCTTCTGAGGCCAGGACANAGAGCTATAACCAGGTGCTGGGGACAACTGGAGACCAGAGTTGCATATATACCTGTGACTATATGTGTGTGTGCAGCCCTGGACTTGTGTCTAGAGGGCAAGGCCACTCCCTCTCTGCACCAGCCCCTTGGGTACTGATGGCCTTCTGAGGCCAGGACATCCCCAACAGATGCTCCCAAAACACACCTACTCATTCCTAGGTCCTTGCAACCAGGTGGCTGATCGCCTTAGTAACAGTTGCTATAGTAACCAGGACTCTCATCAGGGATCCTGAGATGAAGGGGGGTTGGCTGATATCCAAAGAAGGGGTGAGGTAGGGGACTGAGCCCCACCCCAAGCCAGCTTCTCAACTTTCCCTCCCTCCCTCGGGCAGGGCGGACCCAGGAGGCCTGAGCAGCATCTGCCCCCTGCCCCCTGCGGGGCCCTGGGGCCCCCTGAAATCTCCAGGACGGAGCCAGGTGAGTGGCCAGCTGGAGACTGGTGAAGGCTGACTGACGGGGTGGGTCTGCCTAGCACGGCCAGAGGAAGTGTCCCTACAGTCACACAGGCTTAATCACACTTAGAAGTGGACATCAGCAAATGACTTCCATCACACTCAAGTGACCTCCTTCACAGACTCACCTACCTAGACTGTGTCACACACACAGACACACATTCAGACACACACCAGCAAATCTGCACGCACAGGTACAGGGTCACACAAACATGCAGACACAGTCCTCAACAACATCCAGACTCCCTCCCAGGCGAGTGCTACCGACTTGGGGACTCTCAAGAAATGTCCTCTTGTACAATCTCTCCAACAACACACACAGACCCACACTTCACAGACCACAGCCACACTTTCACAAGCAGATCCAGCCTCACAGACAGCACCCACGTGCTCGTGCCCTATATAAGAGCTACACTTTGGCACACAGAGTCTCACAAATAAGTCAGCACTGTCATAGGCAGTAGCCACATTCTCACACCATCACAACTTCATAAATAACACAAACACAACGTCAAAGACAACAGCCTCATGTCCTCACATACCCTCACAGACCCATGGCTTCATACAGACACACCCCCAGAACAACACTCACAGACCCACACTCTCTGCAACAACAACACATGATCTGACCCAGACACACTGTCACAAACAACAGCCATGGAAACACAGCCTCACCACCAACAGCTTCACACTTAGACAGACATGGTGTTTTGAATATCTCTCACAGATACACACTGTCATGGGCAACAGCCATCAAAGGCAACAGCCACATCCTCACATAGGCACACAGCATCAAAGATAACAGTCATAGACATGGCCTTTCAAAGAAAACAGCTTCATGCTCAAACACAGACCCATCCTCACAGGCAACATTCCCTAACACACACACACCGCCACTCTCTTTAGCCATGAGCTTCAGGGACCTATACTCAGACAACAACCACAATCTTGGTCACAGACAGCATTCACACACACTCTCGGACTTACACACACAACCATTCTCAGACCTGCATTCTTCCACACAACCTTCAACTGTACACACACTCACAGTAGTTGTCCAAGTGGTTGTATCTGCATCAGAGTCCAGCCCATCCCCAACACTCTCTGGCATGGGCTCTGAATCTCAATCCCTGGACCTTTTGTGTCCCCCACCCCACCCCCATTTGGACCCATGCAACTCTCAACTCCTCTGCCCTCTGACCACCTCTGACCTTTACCCCTAAACCCCCTGACCTCATGGCCCCTGACTGCTATGCCCTTTACCTCCCAGGTCCCCACTGCCTTAACTTCCCAAGACTTTGGGTCATCATGCCTCTTGACAGTCACATCTCCAAACTGCAGACCCCTAAAAGCTGTAACTCAGGACACTCCATCCCAGAACTCCACGCCCCTTAGCCCTGTGCCTTTCTTTGGCCTCACCACAGGGCATCTGGGATCTTAGTTTCTCGACCAGGGGGAACCAGTGCCCCCTGTACCCTCTACGTTGGAAGCACCCGGTCTCAACCACTCACCGCTGAACACCCAGGGAAATCCATAGCCCCATGTCTTTTGAATCCCTGCTGCCAATTCTCTCACTCCCCTGCCTTCCAGGTGCCCCCTTGCCAGAATCCCCTAGCGGCTGCTGGTCCATGTTCCCCGAATGCCAGATCCTCTGACCCCCGTGACCCCTAACCCTGTAACCCTGCTGCCGTGTTATCTGACCCCGTGCTCCCTGGGCATGGTTTTCCCCCACCTTGAGCCCCATGCCTCTGACCCTCCCCCTTGACCTGCACCCCTGTTTTGTGTCAGCAGACGGGGCGGGCACCATGAACAAGCTACGGCAGAGCCTGCGGCGGAGGAAGCCAGCCTACGTGCCTGAAGCGTCGCGCCCACACCAGTGGCAGGCGGACGAGGACGCGGTGCGCAAGGGCACGTGCAGCTTCCCGGTCAGGGTGAGTGGGCGGGGTCGGCTGGGCGTGGCTGCAGCTGTAGTCCCGCGGTTTGCGGTGCTCCTGCGTTCCGGTGCCCGGTGCCCGAGAGGTGACTGAGACCTCGGCCAGTGTGGAAGAGACTTGACATCTGCGAAGAACTGTGGAGCCTGCAACATTAGCACCCCCGCTCCCCCAGCCTGGGTCCCTCACAGTTGGGATTAAAACCCAAGACACATTCTCTTGTGCCAGGAAAATATTACCTGGAGTGTGTGTTGGGGGACGCGTCCCGCCTGGAATCACGCTGTTCTGTGGGAGCTCACAGTCTCCAGGGGGGCACTAGAAGGTCACAAAGATTCTGTAGCATTTGCAAAGCCCTCTACTGTTAAGTGGGCTTCCCTCATAGGCCAGTTGGTAAAGAATCCGCCTGCAATGCGGGAGCCCCCGGCTCAATTCCTGAGTTGGGAAAATCCGCTGGAGAAGGGATAGGCTATCCACTCCAGTATTCCTGGGCTTCCCTTGTGGCTCAGCTGGTAAAGAATCCGCCTGCAATGCGGGAGACCGAGTTCGATCCCTGGGTTGGGAAGATCCCCTGGAGAAGGGAAAGGCTACCCACTCCACTATTGCGGCCTGGAGAATCCCCATGGACGGTGTAGTCTGTGGGGGTAGCAAAGAGCCCGATACTACTGAGCGACTTTCACTTTCACATTGTTAAGTGCTTTCTGGTTTAGACCACCACGACTCTTTACAACACACACTAAAATTTATGAGGGGAGAGGCCAAGATTCAAATCTCCACTCAGTCTCTTCCTGGCTAGGAGACAACAGGTGATGGTCACAGAAGGGGGAGTTCCCCCCCCCAACCTCCAACACACACACTCTCCTCTCCTCCCCACCCTGCCTTATTTTCCCTTCCCCTGGAAGTGGATCTTGTGTGAGGGTCTGTTGAGAGGTGCAGGAAATGCTGGAGAGAATGAGGACTGGAAGATGGCCAATAAAGGGTGTTTTACTAAACTACAGCTGTGAGCAACTGAGCTTGATGCCACTGGGGAACTCTGGGAAATCGGACCATCCCACCCACGGGGTGAGGGAGCTAGAGTGCGTGTACCCCAGCTCCCATCAGTCACTGCGTGAGGCCAGTGCTCAGCCGCAGACAGTGTCACTCAGCAGGACACCGAGATGTGTTAAGGAAGTCCAGGGATACAAGGAGAGAGGTGCAGACGTAGATTACGGACTTGTGGACATAGCGGGGGAAGGAGAAGGAGGGCTGAATTTGGGAGAGTCATACTGACATATGTATACTACCATGAACGAAATAGATAGCTATTGGGAAGCTACTGTATAACCCAGGGAGACCAGCTTGGTGCTCTGTGACGACCTAGAGGGGCGGAATGGGGGGTAGGGGATGGGTAGGAGACTCAAGAGGGAGGGGATATATGTACACCTGATTTATGTTGTTGTACAGCAGAAACTAACACACCAGGGACAGAGGCAGGGTGAGAGTCACTAGTCCGAACTGTGCTTCAGTTTTCTCACTTGTATATCTGGGAGGAGAATGGAGTCTGCCACCTTGTAGGCCTGAGATGCAGAGTAATGAGTTAATATACACAATGTGCTTAGGACCCTGCCTGATACAGCAGCCCAGTGAACACTAGGAATCATTGATGACTGTGCTTGTTTCATGTCCTCCCTCCCCTCCCCCACCAAGTACCTGGGCCACGTGGAGGTGGAGGAGTCCCGGGGGATGCATGTGTGTGAAGATGCTGTGAAGAAGTTGAAGGCGGTGAGTGAAGGGCTGGAGAGGGGAGGGAGCAAGGTCAGAGCAAAAGCGGCAGCCCTGCCCACGCCCTCTGTCTGCTCCATTTCAGATGGGTCGGAAGTCCGTGAAGTCTGTCCTGTGGGTGTCAGCCGATGGGCTCCGGGTTGTGGATGACAAGACCAAGGTAGGAGACCTGTGGGCCTGGGAGTGGGCACCAGTGGGCCCCCTCTCCTCAGCCTGCTCGAACTGGGCCTTCTCACCCCGCTCTGGGATGTCCCTCCCTCGGAGACCTTCGAGATTCAGCTATGCTGCTAAATCGCTTCAGTCGTGTCCGACTCTTAGCGACCCCATGGACTGCAGCCTACCAGGCTCCTCCATCCATGGGNATCAAACAGCTACCAGAAGAAAATTAGAAGTCAGTTTTTCTCATTACAAATGGTGATTTCCTTCCTGCTATATTCCAGTGTTACAAAGACATCAGCCTTCACCTCTGCCGCCCACTTTAATTTCCTCAAGGGAAGAAAGGAAGATTTGAAAAAGAAAAACTGAGAACAATTTGACAAAAAGAATTGGACTCTTTTATGTACAGTTTTCTTTTTTATTTTAAATTCATATTTACATCTCAACTTATGGATTGTCAAAATAATTCTGTGAGTTGTATAAAGCAGTTATTTCTAGTTTGCAAAGGAAGAAACCAAGACAGTACAATTCAAAAACCTGTTTTGAATCACCTATATCTTCTCATTTTCAGGGTGGTGCTCTTTCCTTTATAGCACAAAGACTAATATAATTGCTTAGTTATCATCTTTTCTTAGGTTTCTTCTTAGTTCTTTGTTCAGTAACCTTAGAACACTTGTTTCTAAGAAAAATCCACTACATATTTTAAAATTTCACTGAAACTACTACTCCAATATTTTCTGAATTATTCCAATCAATTCAGTAGAATTTTTTGAGTGCCCATTACATATGGGGAAGGTAAGCACATAATCTGTCATTTAAAGCAGGACTTTCAAAAAGGAAGGATTCATTAGATGGACTTCAGGCATAAACCACAGCTGTTCCAGGGACCTGACCCAGGGATCAAACCCAGGTCCCCCACATTGCAGGTGGATTCTTTCAGGGAAGCCTATATAGTACTTTGTAAATACTCAGGACACAGAGATAAATAGTACCTACTCCAAAATCCTCCAGGAGTATCCAGTCCAGTAAAAAATAAGACAGGTAAATTTTTATTGAAAATGTCACCAGCACATCTTTATTTGGTAGAGTGGCATTAATGTGTCTAATTTCACCTAACTGATGAAGGAAATGTTTTTATTTATAACGATATTTTCATCAACATCTGTGATGTGGGTCTGATTACCATATTTAACAGAGTGGTTAATACTGGTGCATGCTTTATTATACTGCACAGAGCAGGCACACCTACAGTCACATGCCTAAGGCCCTCTCACTGGCACAGGACTGGGCTGCTCCCAGTACCCATTCCAACTAATAGATACTCTTTCACAAGCTGTTTTTTTTTTTTTNCCGCTCTGGGATGTCCCTCCCTCGGAGACCTTCGAGATTCAGCTATGCTGCTAAATCGCTTCAGTCGTGTCCGACTCTTAGCGACCCCATGGACTGCAGCCTACCAGGCTCCTCCATCCATGGGATTTTCCAGGCAAGAGTACTGGAGTGGGGTGCCATTGCCGTCTCCTATGGGCTCCTATAAAAAATTGGCACATTCACAATCATAATTCAGGATTGAGTCCTGTGGCTATTTGTGAACCGGCATGGAGTGTGGGTGAGAGCACAGACTAGAGCAGTTGCCTCAGCTGGTCTTCCAGCCCACCCACTTTCCAGCTGGGTGACCCTGGGCGTGAGGGGGGGCGGGGTGAGATTTAACCCTTGTCATACCTCACTTGCCTCGTCTGCAAAAATGAGGATAAAAGTGGAGCCTACCATTCAACGAGAATGTATGTGCAAATAGTTTAAAACCATGCCCGGTATAGCAGAAGTGTTCCGATCAATAAATGTTAGCTGTTATGTGCTTATTGTCCATCTACCCGGCCAGATGGAAGCACCATGGAACCAGGACCTGGGTCTCTGTCTGCTCACCATTGAATTCCCTGCCCATAGCCCAGAGACTGCCCGGGAAGCCAGCCAGCATGTGATGACAATTAGGTTAATGACTGAAAAGGATTCACCCCCTCCAGGAAGCTTTGCCGGACTCCCGTCCAGCTTGGGTCAGGCACCTCATCTTGCTCCCAAAAGCCCCTGTACCTCCCAGATCCAGCCCTGAGCCCTCCACCCATCAAGAACAGCGTGGGTGGGATTCTGGCCTGTCTCCATTGGNCTTTGCCGGACTCCCGTCCAGCTTGGGTCAGGCACCTCATCTTGCTCCCAAAAGCCCCTGTACCTCCCAGATCCAGCCCTGAGCCCTCCACCCATCAAGAACAGCGTGGGTGGGATTCTGGCCTGTCTCCATTGGGTGACGAGTCTGACTCCCTCCCTAAACTCGGGAGCCCCATGTAAGCAGGGCCCACAGCTGTTTCAACAAATGCAGGGTCCCCAAGCCATCTGGGACAGGACACAGTCCAGACACGAAGGGAATACTGAATGAATACATGAGAGACAGTTCACATTCCTTTGCTGGCCTCCCTCCCAGGATCTGCTGGTGGACCAGACCATCGAAAAGGTCTCCTTCTGTGCTCCTGACCGCAACCTGGACAAGGCTTTCTCCTACATCTGCCGTGATGGGACCACCCGTCGCTGGATCTGCCACTGTTTCCTGGCACTCAAGGATTCGGTGAGTACCACCGAAGCCCAAAGCCACCTGACCCTGTGTCTCCCATGCCCTGGTATTCCCAACCTCAGCCCGCTGTGTGGTGTCGGGCAAGTCACTCACCTTACCTCTCCTCTGTGTCCTCATCTGGAAAAGGGGGTGTGTTCACAGTCCCTGAGTGCTTGCGTGCTATGTCATTTCAGTCGTGTCTGATTCTGTGCCACCCTATGGACTGTAAGCCTGCCAGGCTCCTCTGTCCATGGGATTCTCCAGGCAAAATACTGGAGTGGGTTGCCGTGCCTTCCTCCAAAGGATCTTCCCGACTCAGGGATCAAACCCACAGCTCTTTTGTCTCCTGCATTGGCAGGCAGGTTCTTTANTATGGACTGTAAGCCTGCCAGGCTCCTCTGTCCATGGGATTCTCCAGGCAAAATACTGGAGTGGGTTGCCGTGCCTTCCTCCAAAGGATCTTCCCGACTCAGGGATCAAACCCACAGCTCTTTTGTCTCCTGCATTGGCAGGCAGGTTCTTTACCAATAGCACCAGCTGGGAAACTCATTCACAGCCCCTAACAGAGGATTATTGTGAGACTTGACGAGTTTAATTCAGAGTATTTGGAACGATGCCTGGCATATAGGAAGCGCTCAGAAAAACATTATTTACCACCATCCTCCTCTTTGTTAATAATTCTTCATATTTCTCTAGCTTTTCTCATTTGAGGAGCATATACATACAGTAACATGTACAGAGGACCCATGCACAGCTCCATGAATTTTTCCTTATTTTGAAATTTTACTTATTTATGTACTTTTGTCTGCATCGCGGGGCACATGGGATCCTAGTTTCCCGACCAGGAACGGAACCCGTGCCCCCTGCAATGGGAGCTTGGAGTCTTAACCACTGGACCAACCAGGGAAGTCCCAAAGTAATTAAAGTGTACGATTCAGTGACATATATATATATTCACAACGCTGTTTACACAATTCCGTCACCTCTGTCTAGTTCCAGACATTTTATCACTCCTAGAAGACACCTCATACCCATTAAGAAGTCACTGATAGTAAGCTACCTGCTTACTAGCTCTATGGAGTTGTCTATTGTAGACAGTGTGTACGAACTGAATCATACAGTATATGATATTTTATGACTGGCTTCTTTCACTTAGCATAATGTTTTTAAGGTTCGTCCTTGTTGTAACATGACTCAATATTTCATTCCTTTAAATGAACAAATAATATTCCATCGTATGGACATATCGCATTTTACTTTATTTATCCATTGATGAACACTTGGTTTGTTTCTCCCTTTTGGCTATTATGACTAGCGCTTCTATGGACGTTGGTATGCAAGTATTTGTTTGAACACCTGTTTTTAATTCTTCTAGGTATGTACTTAGTGGAATTGCTGGGGCATATAGTAAGTTTAATTTTTTTTAAATTTGGGCACAGTTGCTTTACAATGTTGTATTAGATCCCCTTCCTCTTGGACCTGCCTCTCAACGTCTCATCCCATCTAGGTCACCCGTGAGCACTGAGCTGGACTCCCTATGCTATACAGCAGGCTCTCACTAGCTATCTGTTTTACACAGAGCAGTGCACATTTTTTGAGTAGTTGCCAAATTGTTTTCCTTGGTGGCAACACCATTTTCATTCCCACTCACACTGTCCGAGGGTTCTAATTTCTCCATATCCTTGTCAACACTTTATTATAGCCATCCTATAGATGTGAGTGCTATCTCACTGTTGTATTTTCCTGATGACTAAGGATGTTGGGCATCTTTTCATGTGCTTATTAGCCAACTGTACATCTTTTTCAGAGAAATACCTATTCAAATCCTTTACCCATTTTTAATTGGGCTGTTTGACTTTTTACTGTTGTGAGAGCTCTTTATATATTCTGGATACTAGATACTTATCAGTTGTGTGATTTGCAAAACTTTCCCCTCATTCTGTGGGGTGTCTTTGCACTTTCTTGATAGTGTCCTTTGATGTACAAATGTACACATTTTGATGAAGTTCAAACTCTCAGTTTTTTTCTTTTGTTATTTCTGTTTGGGGTGTCATATATCATGTCTAAGAATTCATTGCCAAATCCAACGTCATAGAGATTTACCAAATGTCTTATTTAAGAGTTTTGTAGTCTTGTCGTTTAGTCACTCGGTCACGTTCAACTCTTTGCAACCCCTTGGACTGCAGCACGCCAGACTTCCCTGTCCTTCACCATCTCCTGGAGCTGCCTCAAACTCATGTCCATTGAGTCGGTGATGCCATCCAACCATTTATAGCCTTAGCTCTTATATTTAGGTCTTTGATCCATTTTGAGTTAATTTTTATAAATGATGTAAGGTAGGAGTCAACCTTCATTTATTTTTCATGTGAATATCCAGTTGTTCCAGTATCTGAGCTCTCAGTTTTGTTGGTCTTTAGGTCTTTCCTTATGCTAGTATCATATTATTTTGCGGTGAATGCTTTAGCTTTGGGTAAGTTTTTAAACTGGAAAGTGTGAGTTATTCTATTTTATTCTTTTTCCAAATTGTTTTGGCTGTCCTGAGTCCCTTGCAATTCCATAAGAATTTCCGGATCAGCTTTTCCATCTGTGGAAGAGCCCATTGAGATTTTAAAAGGGATTGCATTCAATCTGCAGAATGCTTTGGAAAATATTGCCCTTTTAACAATATTAGTCTTTAATCCACAAACACAAGATGCATTTCCATTTATTTAAGTCTTCTTAAATTTCTTTCAACAATGTTGTGTAGTTTTTAATGTTTACATCTTTTATTTCCTTGGTTAAATTTATTCTTAACCATTTTATTATTCTAATGGTACTGTAAATGGAATTGTCTTAATTTCATTTTTGAATTGTTTACTGCCTGTGTATACAGATACAACTGATTTTTTTCATGTGTTGATTTTTGTATCCTACAACTGTGCTGAATTTATTTGCACTAATTGTGGCTCCTTTATGATATTCTAAGTATATGATCATGCTTTCTGCACACAGAAGTAATTTTACTTCTCTCTTTCCAACCTGGGATGTCTTGTATTTCTTTTTCTTGTCTAGTTACTCTAGATAGAACTTCCAATACAGTGTTGAATAGAAATGATGAAAATGGCATTCTCATCTTGTTCCTGATCTAGGGGAAAGCTTTGTCTTTTACCACTGAGGATAATGTTAAGTGTGAGTTTTTCATAAATGTCCTTTATAAGGTTGAAGAAATTCCCTTCCATTCCAATTTTGTTGGATGCTTTTATCATGAAAGGATGCTGGATTTTGTCATATGCTTTTCCCGTGAGAATCAAGAGAGTCATGTGGGATTTTTTTTCTTTCATTCTATTAATGTGGTTGATTGATTTTCATATGTTAAACCAACCTTGCATTCCTGGAATAAATCTCACTTGATCATGGTGCATAACCATTTTAATGTGCTGTTGGATTCAGATTGCTGGCATTGGGTTGAGGATGTTTGTCCTCAAATTTAACTTTAAGAGGTGACTAAGCATCTTGTTTCTGGGAGAAGGAAATGGCAACCCACTCCAGTATTCTTGCCTGAAGAATTGCAGGGACAGAGGAGCCTGGTGGGCTGCCATCTATGGGGTCGCACAGAGTCGGACATAACTGAAGCGACTTAGCAGCAGCAGCAGAGCATCTTATTTAGGGAACAGAAGTCAGAAGTACCTCATGAGAATCCCAACTCTGCCATTCACTTGTTATAATGGGCAGGTTGACTGAACCTTAGTTTCTTCATCTGTACAATAGGTTCACAAGGTTGTCCACTCCTGATACTCTTGTGAGGATTCTGTAAAAAGGTGCAAACCAGTGCTCAACCCAGGGCTACATAAGATTTTTGCTGACACATATGTGGGCTTCCCTGTGCCTGGCTTTGTGCCACATGCCCTGCATAGATTCATTTACCTTTCTTGCAACGACCCGATGAAGCAGGTGCTATTACAGCCCTCATTTTACGGATAGAGAGCCTTGGATACCGGAAGTGATTTTCTTGAGGTCACACAGCTGAGAAATGGGAAGCCAGCATCAATCTCAGGCTCTCTGGGCTTTGTTGTTGTTCAGTTGCTCAGTCATGTCCAGTTCTTTGCGACTCCATGAACTGCAGCACACCAGGCTTCCCTGTCCTTCACCATCTCCTGGAGTTTGCTCATACTCATGTCCATTTGAGTTAGTGATGTTGTCTCTGGCTTTGGAGCCTCTCAAGTAGGCAAACTTGAAAGATTTGTAAAGTCAGCAGTCACTTGTACACCCCTCTACCCAGATCCGGCGATTAACATTTGCCTGGGCTTATATCACTTACCTACACATCTTATTTTTTGATGCATTTCAAAGTTGCAGACATCAGAATACTTCCCCAAACACTTCAGCTTGCATACCAATAAGCAGAATTCGTATTTGTTTCCAGACTTCTTTTTTGGCCTCAAGTTGCGGCCCATGGGATCTTAGTTCCCTGGCCAGGGTTTGAACCTATGCCCGCTGCAGTGGAAGCATGGAGTCCTAACCACTGGACCCTCCAGCTCTTCTTTTGAAGTGAAATTCATGCTGCCAACAAACCCTAAGTATACACTTGTCGAGTTTTGACAACTGTGTGCACTGTGTAACGAAACTGTGTGACATCAAGATCTAGAGCATTGCCACCAACCCAGACTGGTCCCCTCGTGCTCAATCAGTCCCCATCCCCACTCTGTAAGAAACAACCACTGTTCTGATGTTTCTCCATCAAAGACTAGTTTTGCCCATTCTGTAAGTTCACAGAGAGTAATACAGTTCAACAGAGCCATACAGTTATTACGCTCTTGTCTGCGGCTTTTGTCCCTTGTCATGCAGTTGTGCACAGAGGCCCAAGAGAGGTGAAGGGACTCGGGGTCACCCAGCTGCTGGAACCCGGGGCTGCCGGCGTCCGGTCTGCAGCACAGAGAGTCGCTAAGGCCAACTCCACCTCTTCCCACAGGGCGAGAGGCTGAGCCACGCGGTGGGCTGTGCTTTTGCGGCCTGCCTGGAGCGGAAACAGCGGCGGGAGAAGGAATGCGGGGTCACGGCTGCCTTCGACGCCAGCCGCACCAGCTTCGCCCGCGAGGGCTCCTTCCGCCTGTCTGGGGGCGGGCGGCCGGCGGAGCGAGAGGCCCAGGACAAAAAGAAAGGTGGGTGCTGCCCGGCGGGCGGGGCGGGGCATCGGATGGGCCGGGGGTGTGGCTAAGGGATCCGGTTTGAGCGAGGAGAGCAGAGGTACCGGGGCTCTACAGTTTGCAAAGCAGCAAAGAAAACACACACAAAACAAAACCCCAAAGAAGCCACCCCCCCCCAAAAAAAGCAAGGCATCGACCACGAAGTCTGGTTACAGTTTCTACAGCGTACTTGGGTTTTAGGAGTCCTTTGGGCGATATTCTTCCGGCCACAAACCCTGGCAAAGCTCACCGAGCGCTTTATTATCTGCTAACTCAAGGAAGTTCCCAGGCTTTTCAAACTGTGTATCCACCCTGTTAATGGGTTGTCGAAGTCAAATTGCTGGGTTGTGGTTGGCATTTTAAGAAATAAAATAGAAAACGACAGGAAAATATCAGCGTAAGGGAATGTAGTAAGGCTAAATGTAGTTATGTACTTTTATGTCAGTGGGTCTATGCGCGTGGTGGGGGAGGGACGGGTTACCAGGTAACAAGTATTACTGTGGATTGCTGTCATGAACGTTGGAAAAATACCCGGCAAGCTCTAACATTCTAGGTCAAAGGCAAACAGTAAGTTCTCAAACTGTGTTTTTAAATATTTGAGTGTATTATGTGTTGGGTCAAAACATAATTTTTAAATTTTTTTTTTACTGTGGATTTTAGTTTTTAAATTTTTGGAAAACTGCTTAGAATTTACAAAGACTTTGTCATTGGATTCAGGATAAAGAAGACTGAAGAGATTTGACAGATATTGTTAATAAAAAATGCAATGTTTGATCGTGTATTGGATCCTGGATATTATATAAATATATGTATTCAATGTTCAGTTCAATATATATTTTTAATATATATGTTGAAATGTATATTAATATCCATAAAGAATATGAATAGAAATTGGAATATGGACTGTAGATTACCTAATGGTATCATATCCATGTTTAATTCCCCAAGTGAGAAATTATACTGTGATAAAATTCTTTGCAAATTATCTATTTTACATATAGTAGTGTGTATCTGTTAGTCTCAAACTCCTAATTTATCCCCCCCTCCCACTTCCCCTTTGGTAAACATAGGCTTGTTTTCTATGTCTGTGAGTCTATTTCAGTGTCTGTCTGTTTGGTTTTTTCCTAATCTTATTTATTTATTTTTGGCTGTGCTGTCTTCTTTGTTGCATGGGCTTTTCTCTAGTTGCAGCAAGTGGGGGCTTCTCATTGCGGGGGGCTTCTCTTGTTGCAGAGTCCAGACTCTAGAGCTTGAGGGCTTCCGTGGTTCCAGCAAGTGGGCTCAGTAGTTTCCACTCCTGGACTCTAAAGCACAGGCTCAATAGTTGTGATACATGGACTTAGTTGCTCTGTGGCATGTGAGATCTTCCCAGATCAGGGATGGACAGTGTCTCCTGCATTGGCAGGCAGATTCACTGAGCCACAGAGGAAGTCCTATTTCTGTTTTGTGAATAAGTTCATTTGTATCATTTTTTTAGAGCCCACATATAAGTGACATCTTTGATATTTGTCTTTCTCTGTCTGACTTGCCTCAATATGATCATCTCTAAGGCCATTCATGTTGCTGTAAATGGCATTACATCACTCCTTTTTATTGCTGAGTAATATTCCATTGTAAATATGTATGCATATATATATATATACACACCATATATTCTTTATCCATTCATCTGTCAATGGACATTTATGTTATTTCCATGTCTTGGCTGTTGCATGCAACTTAAATGTTACAGAAAGACAATGGAAGGAGAGACAGCTCGAATACCATAACAAGTTAACACCGGGGAACATTGGTTAAGAGAACCTGTGTGCTCTCTGTTCCATTTTTACATCTTTTCTGTAAGCTTAACATTTCTAGCTAAAAAGTTAAGAAAACAAGTTTTTATCACTTGCTATAATATTCAGGTTTACAATGTCTATTTTTCTTGGTAAATTATGGGACCGCTTACAAACCTCTTGACAAATTTAAAGATTTCCTCACAGCTTACAAAATATTTTCTGTTTACATCATCTATCAGAATTTGTAAAGAACTTTATCAGTGGCAAAGCAGATTACAAAGTATAGTTAACAGAGGGCCTGAATATATGATATTTTATTGTTTGCAAAAGAGCACACTGAGTGGGTAAGTTTACTACTTATATAGGATATTAGAATTCACCAAGAATGTCATTTGCTTTAGAGCTTGCAATGGATTTTGCTGTTTCCATCCAAAGGATATTATAATTTCCAGGTAGAAAGCATTTTAGAGTGTGCACCGCAAAAATGAGAATTTACAAAGTGTGGTATATGATTTGCTGAACACATCATGGGGATTTGCCCAGTGATGCACTGATTCACAGTCTGGAGGCACCAAATGTCTACAAAAGAGTGCTCTTCGGTTTAGGAGATAGGGAACAGTGCCCTTTCCACAAAGTTGTTTACCAAGCTTTTGTGGGATTCCAGAGCAATTGAACATTCACTGTCTCAACTGAGGCTCTCAGGAGGCCTGGGGAGGCAGCAGGGAGATGTTTATTCCAGGTTCAGTTGGGGAACCTGCAGCCCAGAGATAGGAGGAGACTTTCTGAGGCCCCAGGTCATGGGGGAAGAAGTGGTTTGGTGGTTCTAACCCATCCCAGCCTGGTTCCACTTGCCCCCAGCCTGACCTGGAGAAGGAAATGGCAACCCACTTCAGTATTCTTGCCTAGAGAATCCCATTGACGTAGAAGCCTGGTGGGCTGCCATCTATGATGTCGCACAGAGTTGGACACAACTGAAGCGACTTAGCAGGCATGCATGCATGCATTGGAGAAAGAAATGACAACCCACTCCAGTATTCTTGCCTGGAGAATCCCATGGACAGAGAAGCCTGGTGGGCTGCTGTCTATGGGGTCGCACAAAGTCGGACACGACTGAAGCGACTTAGCAACCGCAGCAGCAGCCTGATCTGGGGGAGAGCCTCATCGCCCCCTCGTGGATGATG
This sequence comes from Neotragus pygmaeus, assembly GCA_006410875.1. Lineage (NCBI taxonomy): Eukaryota > Metazoa > Chordata > Mammalia > Artiodactyla > Bovidae > Neotragus > Neotragus pygmaeus. The sequence goes on along the minus strand of SJYV01052595.1, from coordinate 49,614 downwards.
GGAGAAGCGCTGAGCGGCCTCCCTGCCTTCCTCGTGTTAAGTCACTTCAGTTGTGTTCGACTCTTTGCGACCCCATGGACTGTGGCCCTGATGCCGGGGCTCCAGCACTGGCGAACGATGAGCTGATCTGAGTGCAGAGGGCACTGATGCTGTCGCTGCCACTGGCCCCAGGCGGCTCCATCTCAGGCACTGGGAGGTCAAGGAACAGGCCCAGGCTCTGCGCTTGACCCCAGTTCTGCGGGTGGCCCTCACAAGGCGTGTGGGCCGTGATTCACTCTGCAGTAGCTAAATGGCCGTGGCCACAGAAGTAGCTGTGCGTGTGTGTGTGTGTCACACCTGAGTGGCACGAGAGCCAAGCAGTATGTGACTTGGGGCCTCCGTGCACAACTGCACGACAAGGGATAAAACCCACAGACAAGAGCACAATACTGCATGACTCTGTTGAACTATATACTCTATGTGAACTTACAGATTGGGCAAAAGTTGCCTGTGATGAAAAAATACCCGGACAGTGGTTGTTTCTTAGGCAGTGGGGACTGACGGAGCATGAGGGGATGGTCTGGACTGGTGGCGATGTTTTAGATCTTGATGTTACACAGTTTCATTACACAGTATATACAGTTGTCAAAACTCACAAATGTAAACTT
>SJYV01052595.1:20584-47957 GCA_006410875.1 Neotragus pygmaeus | reverse complement strand
ATGAATAGAAATTGGAATATGGACTGTAGATTACCTAATGGTATCATATCCATGTTTAATTCCCCAAGTGAGAAATTATACTGTGATAAAATTCTTTGCAAATTATCTATTTTACATATAGTAGTGTGTATCTGTTAGTCTCAAACTCCTAATTTATCCCCCCCTCCCACTTCCCCTTTGGTAAACATAGGCTTGTTTTCTATGTCTGTGAGTCTATTTCAGTGTCTGTCTGTTTGGTTTTTTCCTAATCTTATTTATTTATTTTTGGCTGTGCTGTCTTCTTTGTTGCATGGGCTTTTCTCTAGTTGCAGCAAGTGGGGGCTTCTCATTGCGGGGGGCTTCTCTTGTTGCAGAGTCCAGACTCTAGAGCTTGAGGGCTTCCGTGGTTCCAGCAAGTGGGCTCAGTAGTTTCCATTCCTGGACTCTAAAGCACAGGCTCAATAGTTGTGATACATGGACTTAGTTGCTCTGTGGCATGTGAGATCTTCCCAGATCAGGGATGGACAGTGTCTCCTGCATTGGCAGGCAGATTCACTGAGCCACAGAGGAAGTCCTATTTCTGTTTTGTGAATAAGTTCATTTGTATCATTTTTTTAGAGCCCACATATAAGTGACATCTTTGATATTTGTCTTTCTCTGTCTGACTTGCCTCAATATGATCATCTCTAAGGCCATTCATGTTGCTGTAAATGGCATTACATCACTCCTTTTTATTGCTGAGTAATATTCCATTGTAAATATGTATGCATATATATATATATACACACCATATATTCTTTATCCATTCATCTGTCAATGGACATTTATGTTATTTCCATGTCTTGGCTGTTGCATGCAACTTAAATGTTACAGAAAGACAATGGAAGGAGAGACAGCTCGAATACCATAACAAGTTAACACCGGGGAACATTGGTTAAGAGAACCTGTGTGCTCTCTGTTCCATTTTTATATCTTTTCTGTAAGCTTAACATTTCTAGCTAAAAAGTTAAGAAAACAAGTTTTTATCACTTGCTATAATATTCAGGTTTACAATGTCTATTTTTCTTGGTAAATTATGGGACCGCTTACAAACCTCTTGACAAATTTAAAGATTTCCTCACAGCTTACAAAATATTTTCTGTTTACATCATCTATCAGAATTTGTAAAGAACTTTATCAGTGGCAAAGCAGATTACAAAGTATAGTTAACAGAGGGCCTGAATATATGATATTTTATTGTTTGCAAAAGAGCACACTGAGTGGGTAAGTTTACTACTTATATAGGATATTAGAATTCACCAAGAATGTCATTTGCTTTAGAGCTTGCAATGGATTTTGCTGTTTCCATCCAAAGGATATTATAATTTCCAGGTAGAAAGCATTTTAGAGTGTGCACCGCAAAAATGAGAATTTACAAAGTGTGGTATATGATTTGCTGAACACATCATGGGGATTTGCCCAGTGATGCACTGATTCACAGTCTGGAGGCACCAAATGTCTACAAAAGAGTGCTCTTCGGTTTAGGAGATAGGGAACAGTGCCCTTTCCACAAAGTTGTTTACCAAGCTTTTGTGGGATTCCAGAGCAATTGAACATTCACTGTCTCAACTGAGGCTCTCAGGAGGCCTGGGGAGGCAGCAGGGAGATGTTTATTCCAGGTTCAGTTGGGGAACCTGCAGCCCAGAGATAGGAGGAGACTTTCCGAGGCCCCAGGTCATGGGGGAAGAAGTGGTTTGGTGGTTCTAACCCATCCCAGCCTGGTTCCACTTGCCCCCAGCCTGACCTGGAGAAGGAAATGGCAACCCACTTCAGTATTCTTGCCTAGAGAATCCCATTGACGTAGAAGCCTGGTGGGCTGCCATCTATGATGTCGCACAGAGTTGGACACAACTGAAGCGACTTAGCAGGCATGCATGCATGCATTGGAGAAAGAAATGACAACCCACTCCAGTATTCTTGCCTGGAGAATCCCATGGACAGAGAAGCCTGGTGGGCTGCTGTCTATGGGGTCGCACAAAGTCGGACACGACTGAAGCGACTTAGTAACCGCAGCAGCAGCCTGATCTGGGGGAGAGCCTCATCGCCCCCTCGTGGATGATGGGAGAAGCGCTGAGCGGCCTCCCTGCCTTCCTCGTGTTAAGTCACTTCAGTTGTGTTCGACTCTTTGCGACCCCATGGACTGTGGCCCTGATGCCGGGGCTCCAGCACTGGCGAACGATGAGCTGATCTGAGTGCAGAGGGCACTGATGCTGTCGCTGCCACTGGCCCCAGGCGGCTCCATCTCAGGCACTGGGAGGTCAAGGAACAGGCCCAGGCTCTGCGCTTGACCCCAGTTCTGCGGGTGGCCCTCACAAGGCGTGTGGGCCGTGATTCACTCTGCAGTAGCTAAATGGCTGTGGCCACAGAAGTAGCTGTGCGTGTGTGTGTGTGTCACACCTGAGTGGCACGAGAGCCAAGCAGTATGTGACTTGGGGCCTCCGTGCACAACTGCACGACAAGGGATAAAACCCACAGACAAGAGCACAATACTGCATGACTCTGTTGAACTATATACTCTATGTGAACTTACAGATTGGGCAAAAGTTGCCTGTGATGAAAAAATACCCGGACAGTGGTTGTTTCTTAGGCAGTGGGGACTGACGGAGCATGAGGGGATGGTCTGGACTGGTGGCGATGTTTTAGATCTTGATGTTACACAGTTTCATTACACAGTATATACAGTTGTCAAAACTCACAAATGTAAACTTCAGGTTTGTAGCCAGCATGGGGCGCCTCTGTCTGTGGGATTCTCCAGGCAAGAACACTGGAGTGGGTTGTCATGCCCTCTTCCAGGGGATCTTCCAACCCAGGGATCAAACCCGTGATTCATATCTCCTGCATTGGCAGGCAGGTTTTTTACCACTAATGCAGCCTGGGAAGNCTCCTCCCGAGGCACTAGAAGATTTGAGTTGAGGATTCAGGAGAAGATTGGGTGTGGGGGTGCATACACTCAGCATATGAATTTTGTATGGACTCATGAAATTGGGAGGTAGGAACGGGAAGCTGCTAGCTCCTGGGTTCTTGTCCTGCCCCTTTTTGTGGGTGGCCTTGGTGGGTTACTTCCCCTCTCACAGCCTAGCTTCCTCATCTATAAAGTGAGCTTTGGGCTAACCCTCGGTGGGGGTTGGGGTTAAGGCTCCTGGGGATCCATGTGGATGTGGTCCCCAAAGTCCCTTCTAATGTAACACCCCTAGCATCAGCTGCATTTAAATTCACTGCTCTCTTTGGATCAAATATCAGATGTTTGGTGAAACCATGGCTTCCTTGATATGCTGGAAATAAACGTGACAGTTAAAAAAAAAAATAAATAAATGTTTAAAAAGTTTTCTTCGTGCCAGTTACTTTAGTAAGTGTGGGATTTTTTTTTTCTTTATTTCTTTTTCTTGGTCTTAACCTGTAAGCGATTACGAGATCAAACAAGTTTCAGTTTGAGTCCTCGCTGCTTTACAGTCTGAACCTATATCGCATTGACTTATCACATTTACTTTCAGCTAGTCTGGCTCTTCTGGGGAGGCCTGATCAGCCACACTGTTAAGGCTTTAGGGTAGGAAGACGTGGTTTCGGGCAGTTTCGAAACTGGATTTTCAGCCTTGCTATAGACCTGGCCCCTCTTTGCCACTTATCTGCAAACCACCACCCCCCTCCCCAACCTGACTCAAGTGAGCTGTTTGTTATGCAGCGGTCTACTCAGGAAGAGTGTCTAAATTCCAACCGCTTCCCAAATCCTTACCTCTTACCCAGGACCAGACATTTACTGGGCCCAGTGCAATGGAAATGAGGGGCCCCTTGTTTAAGAATGACTAAGGATTTCAAGACAGGGACAACAGAGCATTAAACCAAGTGGGGTTGGTGGGGAGGGGCTTGTAAGCTTGTGAAGCTGGACTCTGCTCTCCTATCTTCCAGTACCAGGACCATGGAGATTTATAAAACACATTTTAAGAGTCATTATAAATTCCCTCAGAAGAAATTTGAGTTGTTTCAGTCATGGCCTGTGTGATTCAGGTCAGCTGTCCTGAGCCTCTGTGTGTTTGGAAAATCACTCCAGCCCAATGGACAGGGTTTGGATGGTGTTCATGGGTGCTGATGGGAGATGCAGAGAAGGATGGTTTACAAGGAGTTGAGTTGCCCAAGCAGCCCTAAGGATATTGGGGGGTCCTTTCTTGCAGGAACATCATTTGTTTTGCCTTTTAGAAAATCTTTGGATGAATTATCTATACAATGGAATATTATTCAGTCATAAAAAGGTGTGAAGTAATGATGCATGCTACAACATGGATGAATTTTGAAAACAGTAAATGGAAGAAGCCAGACACGAAAGGCCACATACTGTATAGTTCTGTTTATGTGAAATGTCCGGAATGGGCAAGTCCATAAGATAGAAATTGGTGGCCAAGGGACAAGGAAAAGGAAGAGTGACCCCTGATGGATATGTATTTTTCTTGGAGGGGAAGGTGATGAAAATATTCAGAAATGAGGTGGTCATGATGGTTATACAACTTTGTGAGTTTTGTGAGTATGCTAAAACCACCAAATTAGATAGAATTTTTTAAAGAAAATTTAATCTTCATTTATCTCTTTATTTTATGTCTTAGGTCAGGCTATGCATGGTGTGCAGCATCTAGTTCTCTGACCAGGGAGGGAGCCCATGCTCCCTGCATTGGGAGTGGAGTCTTAACCACTGATCTGCCAGGGAAGTTCCAGAATTGGGCAGTTTAAAGGGTCAGTTTTATGGTTTGTGAACCGAATCTCAATTTTTTTTTAAAACTAAAAGGGAAAAAAAAAAGGTCTAAGGTCTTTTGAGGGCTTGGCATTTAACTCTCTTATCCCTCTGCCCTTGATGGATGTGGCTGGTTCCTTGCAGGAGTGGCTATTCTTCCCTTCCCTGAACCCCTTCCCTCTTCTTAAGCAGCCCTCCTGCAAAGCCTGTTTTCCAGGAAAGATCTATTGGAAGTCTTCATTAGCTTCTAAAGGGAGAAAGCTTTTAGGTGAGAAGAAGGAACATTTAATTTTAGAATTCCAAGTAAGAGCAAGCAAGTGTGTGTGCAAAGTTATTATTTTTCATGGGGTGGAGTGCTCTCAGCACCTCTGAAGCTCCGGGGCGGCAGGTCCCCTTTCAGCCCATGGATCTGGCTAACCCCGAGGCAGGGCCAGGCTGGTGACGAGTAGCAGGCCGAGAAACACCCTTTCCGGAGGAGCATCTTTGCCCCAGACCCAGCCAGGCTTCTTCTGACATTTGCCAAAGAGGTTGGCATTTTGATTGTGGGGGGCTTTTGGGAAGAAACACCTTTCTGGTCAGGTTCGTTTCTGCTCTGTGGCTGCCCTCGGTTCTTGAATCAAGTGGGCCCTGTTTGGGAGAGAGCCTTCCCTGGCTCGGCTCTGCTCTCGTTCCCGTCAGTTCAGGGTTGCTTGGCCTTCTCCAGTGCTCCTTCACCACCACCACCCGCCCACTTCCCTCTTCACGTCTCCTGCCGCCGTCCCCGCTCTCACAGCCCCATCCTCCAAGATCTGATGTGGCCCAAGCTTGGTCTCTCCGAGATTCCTCTTTAGTCACTGTTAAGCCCTCTTCCTTCATATTTTCTGCAGCTCTTGGATCCCAAGACCTTTATCTTAATTATGTTTGGATCTTCAATGCCTAACATGGTATTTGTACACAGGAAGCCCTTAATAAATGCTTTTGGATTTCACTGAACCAAGATGGTGTTTGACCCTATGAGAAAAATGAACTCAGTGAGGGAGATGCCGAGGACGTTATAAGCCTCGGGAATGACTTGATGTGAGACAAGGAAATAGCTCGTGTGGTATGAAGGGTGGTGGGGCCACCTCAGAGCTTCATGTCATGAGCTCAGGGCGTCTCTGGAGCTTCCCCGTGGAGGAACTGCTTCTGTGGAGTATCCTCTCCTGAAAGATGTCTTGGATTTCAGGCTTCATCCTTAGCCAGAAGGACCTGCATGAACAAATATTTATTGTGTGTACTGCCAGGCACTGATCTAGATTCTGCCACTTGATTGGAACTCTGTTTGGTGGTGGAGGACCACAGCGCCTCTGAGTATGCCCTGCCTGGCCTGGAAGAGTTGCTTTTCCTTGAGCCTCTTGAGTTTTCTCCAGATTCCTAGGGATGCTAAAGTCTTGAGTGATGGCTCATGGGAAACGTGCATTGGTACTTCTGTCTTAAACACTGCTGTTCACACCCTGATCTGAGGGGAGGGATGGAGTGTGAATAAGACAGGGCTGTGAGTTCCACCCCATGTATCTGGCAGATGGACGCGGCCCTGGCTCTGTCCTTCAGAGTCCTGGGATGAGATGACCGGCAAAGGGCTTACTGGAGAGACTCTAGGGGGAGTATTTAGAGAAGGGTGGTAAGGGTTAGGGAAGCCACAGGATAGGCAGGCACCCCTTGGGCAGTGGGAGGCTGCTATCTCCCCCTTGGCCCAGAGGACAGAGCTCTGGAGTTGTGGAGATGGGGCCCCTGACAATAGCTGTGATGCTGAAGGGAGACCACCACTGCCAAGGAAAGTGTAAGGGTTAGTCGCTTAGTTGTGAGTGACTCTGTGTGACCCTATAGGCGTAGCCAGGCTCCTCTGTCCATGGGATTCTCTAGGCAAGAATACTGGAGTAGGTTGCCATTTCCTTCTCCAGGGGATCCTCCCAACTCAAGGATCAAACCCAGGTCTCCTGCATTGCAGGCAGATTCTTTATCTTCTGAGCCACGAGGGAAAGAGAAGGAAGAGGGGAATAAATGCTTTCCCTTTGCCCAATTCAGCTGGAAGCTTAGGGAGCCCAAGTGCTGCAGTAGGTGGTCTAGTAAGGCAGAGAAGCTTGTGTGTTTCTGTGTGTGTGCAGCTGCTGGGGCATTCAATGCCCATCTGGCTCTTATACATTTCTTAGGTTATTCAGGATGTGACTGGTCGGCCAGTGTTTCCTTCCTCCCAGCATCATGGCTTATAAAGAAGAAAGTACCGTGTTGACATCAGCAGGACGGGCACTGGGTGTTTGACTGTAGCAGGAATAACGTGATGTTCATTGACAGCACGCACTCAGCATCCTAAGCATTTTCTGGGCATCCTCTTGTTCAGTCTTCGCAATAACTCCAGCGGGCTGGTACCTTTCTTATCCTCATCCTCAGAGTGGGACTGAGGGAGTTAGTGAGTTGCCCCGTTGCAGCAGCTAACAAGAGGCAAAGTGGATTTTGTCTTTGTCAATCGCTCTGATTTTGTCAGAGCGATTTTGCCTGACTCCTGCATGCGTACGTGTACCCGCCACTGCCTCCTGGGTCCCCTTCCTCAGCAGTGGGGCCCTACCCACCCTGTGGTCAGTGCTGCGCTTGTGCTGGGATGGTCTTCCCACTTCCTCTCCACTTGACCCAATTGAACCCACTTTGGGGACCCAACTCAGATCTCACATCCTCTGTGAGCCCTTCTCCAGCCATTCCAGCCCCCAGGCCTCCCCCGCGCAAGCAGCAGCAGGGGACTGCCCACTATCCCCTCCAGGATGTGTTTTCCAGTCATTTTGAGAGTGTCCATCTCTTTAATCTCCAAGAAGGCTCCAGCTTTCTTCAGTACAAATCAGGTCCTGAGTGTTCTTGGAACCCTTCCCTTGCTCTGAAGTTTTAATTGAAGAGGCCAGAGTAATTATTCCAGGGTTCAGGGGACCAGCAGCGATTGTGCCCATGGACCAATGACATAGGGAAGATGCCATTACCCCTGCAAAGCCTGAGGGAGCTCCTTCAGAGGGAACTGCCCCAGAGCCCAGGGAGGCCCGGAGCCCTGGGAGAGGGGCCGCGTGGCAGGCGGTGATGGATCGGAGGGTTGGTTTTTTCCTTAGTTAGTAAATGCCCACTGAGAGCCAGCAGGGAGGGTTCTTTAAAAGGAAAGAGAATAAGCTTGAGATGAGGTCATAGGAGCTTATGGTCTCGTTGAGTGTTTTCAGGAGAGGTGACAGACACGAAGTCTGCGACAGCATTGTGCTTTCACAGAGCTTCATCTCCCCCGGTGTATCAGCCTGGTGACCACACCCAGTGGAGGTGGACACAGAGCTGTATCTCCCCCGGTGTATCAGCCTGGTGACCACACCCAGTGGAGGTGGACACAGAGCTGCATCTCCCCTGATGTATCAGCCTGGTGACCACACCCAATGGAGGTGGACACAGAGCTGCATCTCCCCTTATGTATCAGCCTGGTGACCACACCCAGTGGAGGTGGACACAGAGCTGTATCTCCCCTGGTGTATCAGCCCGGTGACCACACGCAGTGAGGTGGACACAGAGCTGCATCTCCCCCGATGTATCAGCCTGGTGACCACACCCAGTGGAGGTGGACACAGAGCTGCATCTCCCCCGGTGTATCAGCCTGGTGACCACACCCAGTGGAGGTGGACACAGAGCTGCATCTCCCCCGGTGTATCAGCCCGGTAGCCACGCCCAATGGAGGTGGACATGTGAGGAGCTGGAATTGGCACCAGTCTCCTCCTTACAGGATGGAAGGTGGCGAGGGTAGTCCCATGGCCCCCAGGAAGATTTCCCCAAAGGCCTCACACAGGCCACAGAGGCAGCAGGGGGTGGAGCATAACCAGTCTGTGTCTCGACAGTTTTAAAGCTTCACGGTTCTTTTGAAATGTCTCTGAAGGTTCTTGGAACTTTGTATAATTGCAGACATCTTTCATCTTTGGGCCCGACACCGAGGAGAGGGCTAAGCACCGTGTCCCCCACTCTCCCCAGCCTGCCCCAAGCATCACCCGAGGCTACTTTGTGTTGCACAGGAAGAACCTCAGTGTGGTGTTGCTTAATCTCATTTTTCTCTATTCCTATTTTTTCCACCCACTCGTGTTAGCCTCAACCCATAGCCACTGGAAGGGCAGAGTGAATTGCGGGGAAGCGGTTGGAAGGAGCAAATGGAAGGCTGAGAGCCCTTCTCTTGGGCCTCTTTGTGCTGGCCCTTGTATATTTTGGTAGATGTCTTTGGATTTTTCTTTTGGCTGAGCCTTGGATGGCCGGGAGGTGCTTCAGACATTCTAAATGCCTCTTCTTCCTTCATCACATACCCTCTGAGCTCCAGGCCCTCGAGCTCATGGTTTTTGCTACCTGGAAAACATGCTCACCCTCTTCCCTGCCTTGCTAGACACCAGGGAGCAGTGGGGTCTGTGGAGGATTCCACAGCTTCCCCTCCATCACGAGAGTTTCTGGGCTCCTGGTCTTCAAGCTGTGGATTTAAATATTCCTTGGAGTAGGTGTGGCTGCTTGCCTTGGCAGAGACTCAGGAAGGAAGCAAGTAGCGGGTGGGTGACACAGCCTGGGTGAAAACTTAGAGGCAGGAGCCAGTGGAGACACTCAGGAGAGAGCAACTGTTCCATGTGGCTGAAACGTGGGGACAAGGGGGAGATGAAGCTGAAAAGGCCAGCTGGGCCCCAGAAGGGACTTGACCGCTGTGCTTGGGCCTCTCTTCTACATCAGTTCTTGGGAAGAGCCAGGGCTTGGGTGTGGCTAGGGTCAGTTTTAGTGGTAGATTTGCCTTCTGGGAAGGCTGCAGAAGCCAAGACCTGACTGGGGAGAAATTGTGCATTTTTCAAAAAAGGAGATATTTCTGCATATCAGACTGGATCATGCTCTGATGCTGTGGCATCTTGATGCTGTGTAGGTTTCAGAGATCAGATAATGCTTTGGTTCAGTTTTTAAACTTTCAATATTCTTTATTACATAAATAAAACATAATAAAGATAAGCAAAGAGAAAAAGGAAGTGAAATTAACATCACCCATCATCTCACCACCTAGATATGGAAACTATAAAATAACTTTGAGAGAATGAACACGGTACTCAACAAAATCTGGTGGCCACAATACTTTGGCAACATGATGTGAAGAGTCGACTCATTAAGAAAGACCCCCATGCTGGAAAAGATTGAAGGCAGGAGGAGAAGGGGACAACAGAGGATGAGATGGTTGGATGGCATTACTGACTCGATGGACATGAGTTTGAGTAAACTCCAGGAGTTAGTGATGGACAGGGAAGCCTGGCGTGCTGCAGTCCATGGGGTTGCAAAGAGTCAGACACGACTGAGTGACTGAACTGAACTGAACTGAAATATCATTTACATTGAAAACTTGAGTATGGAGATTTCCCCGACACCTTTGTATTTACAAGGTGGAAGCAAACTGTAGGTGTATTTTGTAACTTGCTTTGTTTTATTCTGTGTGTGCATGTATGTGTGATTTTTATCCCACTTAAAAACTACATGCTTGCCTCAAACTCAGACTGAAGTATATAAAGAAAAACGCCCTGCCCACCTTCCCACTTCAGCCTCTAATTCTGCTTCTCAAAGGTCGCCTCTTTAAGTTTCCAGTGCATCTTGGAGGCATTGTGCTCAGTGAAAGAAGTCAGATAAAGACACTGAACTGTATGGTATCACTTATATGTGAAATCTAAAAAATAAAACAAGCTAGTGAATATAATAAAAAAAGCAGACACAAACAAGTGGTTGCCAGTGAGGAGCAGAAGGTGGGAGGGGCAAAATAGGGATAGGGGAGTAAGAGGTATAAACTATTAACTATGAAATAAGCTACAAGGATATGTTGTACAACACAAGGAATATGGGCAATGTTTTATTATAACTGTACATGCAATATAACCTTTAAAAATTATGAATCACTATATTGCACATTTGTAACTTATTGTACAGCAACTAGACTTCAATTTTAAAAAAAATTTCCAGTACATTCTTGATGAGGGAGAGATTTGAAAGGGATAATGTATATGGAAGAATGAATTGTAAATATTGAATTTTGTGACTCATATAAATATTAGCTGTCATGCATTGGTCAGGAGAAGGGCCAAGGGTGGGTTTGGAGGGACTGGGAAGTAGATTGTGGTCAAGGAAGGGGCTTTCAGAAGTCAGTATTGTGGAGGTCAGGAAAGGGGAAGATGGAGGATTTTTGAGGCCTGGGTCGTATCTGGATTTGTCCTGTGGGTGCTGGTGAGGGGCAGGGTGAGTAGAGGTGAGTAAGACTGTGGACAGGGCCAGCTATGGTCCAGTCTTAACCTCCCGGGCGTGGAGAGATGGTTTGGGGTGGGGAGATGGCAGGCATGCAGATAAGCATGAGACGTGTCAGGAAGCAGTGGCAGTCACTGATAGATATTTATAAAAATACTCTTGTTTGACAAAGTGAAAAGTTGGCATGTCTGTGTTAGTCCCCCAAATTAAAAAAAAAAAAAAAGGTTTTAACAATTGGATGAATATGGAAAATCTGAGCGAGGCAGCAGAACTGGATGGGGGTTTGAAAACGTCATATTTGGTTCAGGTTTTGTATCAGGCTATGCAACTTGGGGCTGCACCTTAATTTTTTTAGATCTCTGTTTCCTTATCTGCCGTAGATCAGGAGTCCTCAACCTGGCTGCACATTAAAATCACCAGGAAACTTAAGAGAAAAAACCAATGTCAGAGCCCCTGTACAGTCCAGGTGTATCCAAATCTCTGGGAGTAGGGCCTGGGAATTTTTTGTTAACTTTTCTTCCAGGTTGAGAATTTTTTAATGTGGCCAACGTTGAGAATCTCAGGATTAGGATCATCCTAATTGCACATTTTTGTCCTAAAATGTTATGATTCTAGTATTGTATTCTACAATGTTGTTTCTTTCAGATACTGTGCACAAAATATTATAAGCTTCTTACGTATGAAGAAGTCTTACTTTTTATTAAAAAAAAAAGACAACTCCCCATGNGTAAAGAATCCGCCTCTAATGGTGGAAGACCTGGGTTCAATCCCTGGGTTGAGAAGATCCCCTGGAGGAGGGCATGGCAACCCATTCCAGTGTTCTTGCCTGGAGAATCTCCATGGACAGAGGAGCCTGGCGGGCTACAGTCCATGGGGTCACAAAGAGTCGGACACGATTGAGTGACTAACACACACACACAGCACTCGGGCTGTGGCTCAGGTGTGGCCACTTGGGAGGGTGGCTGTGTGTTTGTGTATAGGCAGGAGTGAGGAGAACCCTGCCGTTTGGTGCTGAGTGGGGAGACCAGGTACCCATCAAGGACAAAGAGCAGCACCAGAGGGGAGCGATCCCAAGCTGAGAGATTGAAACAATCTGGAAAACTCCTCAGAGCAAGTGTGCCAAGCTGGCTCTAGAACAATGGGTAGCAGCTGAAGGAATGGAGGAGGTACTTGAGGCGGGAGGAGTGGTGGGAGGCAGACAAAGAACAGAGCAGATGGAATGACGGAGGATGACAGCGTGACGTGGAGAGAGCAGGCCAGAGGAAGAGGCAGGTTAGCACAGTCGCTTGGAGCTCAGATTGTGGAATCAGCCTGCCCCTTCCTTCACAGTGTGGCTCAGGCAAGTCACTTGCCATTGCTGGGCCTCAGTTACCACATCTGTAAAATGGGGATAAAGATAGTTTCAACCTCACTGGGTGGTGGTGAGAATTGAATGAGTTCATCCTTTCAAGGCACTTGGAACACTGCCTGATACATTGGTCATGCACCAAAGAAGTGTTTGTTAAATTGATTAGAAAGGGAGACAGGAGAGCTCAGAGGGAGAAATAGCAGAAGCAGCTGAGGAAGATGGATGGAGGACAGAAAGCTTGAGACACACAGAGGGTCAGGTTGGGTGATGACTCCCCACTGGCCTCCTGGGGAAAGTGGTCTTGGCTTGGGTGGGGATGAGGGACATTCTAGGGCTCTGACCAGCTTGTCTTAAGGCCGGGGCACATGGGGTAAGGAAGGCGGCGTTGGAAAACAATCATGGGGACTGAGGAGAGGCCCCATGCCAAGGGGAGGTATCTAACCATCTCTCTCCCCATGTCTCCAGCAGAAGCAGCAGCTGCCCCAACTGTGGCTCCTGGCCCTGCCCAGCCTGGGCACGTGTCCCCAACACCAGCCACCACATCCCCTGGTGAGAAGGGTGAGGCAGGCACCCCAGTGCCTGCAGGCACCACTGCGGCTGCCATCCCCCGGCGCCATGCCCCCCTGGAGCAGCTGGTTCGTCAGGGTTCCTTCCGTGGGTTCCCAGCACTCAGCCAGAAGAACTCGCCTTTCAAACGGCAGCTGAGCCTACGGCTGAATGAGCTGCCATCCACGCTGCAGCGCCGCACTGACTTCCAGGTGAAGGGCACAGGTGAGCCCAGGACTCAGCAAGAAGGAACATTGGGATCAGTGCCCCTGACTGTTCTGAGCAAGAGATAGGGAAGAGGTGATACACATCACGATTGATTAGCACAGTCTGCCACAGGCAAAGGAAAGGTGGAACGCATCATGATCAGTTAGCAATGTCTGCCATCAGTCTGGGTGAGGAGAGAGGTAGTGTAAGCTGTGATCCATTAGCAATGTCTGTTCCGGGTAAGGGATAGCACAAAGGTGGCTCAAGTCATGATCAGTTAGTACTGTCCGCTGTAGTTAGGGACAGGAGAGAGGTGGCATACATAATGACTGACGAAAGCTTCCGTGGGCAGGGGAGAGGAGAGCAGCTGGGCCCAGATGCCATGCTGTTGCTCAGGAGGAGACTGAAGCATAGGCTAATGCTCCCTTCCAAGCTTTCGACCAGTACAGCCATGAGATACAGGGGAAGGATACAGGTTCAGAGGAATGTCTGTTTAGGGCAGGGAGAACTGAATGATGGCAGACATCACCGTCTTCTTACAGTGTCTGGCATGAACAAGAAAAGAGAGTAAGGCAGCACACCACATGATTAATTACCAAAATTTGTTTTGGGAAAGCAAGAAGAGAGAGCAGGATCATTACATTTTGCTCAAGAGATGAATCCCAGACTTTGGCTTATGGAAGCAGGAGACAAAGGGCACAGGTAGCCTGGGGATCATGGAATCAGGGAGCACAGTGACAGATTTGTCGTGTTGCTTGTGGATAAAGGACTGTGGGAGGCAGGACCCATTATTATTGATTAGACATGCCTTCCTGGGAGAGTACAAGGCAAAAGGTAGTATGTCATCATTGATTAGCAATGTCTGCCACGTGGTGATAGGAGAAAAGCAATACAAATGTCCTTTTTTGTTGGAGGAAAGATGGAATTACCAGTCCTTTCTTCCAGCATTTGGCCAGTAGAGCCATGAGGTCTTGCCAGGTGAGGGGTAGAAAAGCATCGTGTTTGATTACTAATGTCTGCCGTGGACCAGGACAAGGAGAGACACGGCATATGTCATGATTAAAAACGACGTCTGCCGCAGTGAAGAGAGAAGAGAGGTGGCATGGAACTGTGTTTTGCCCGAGGGAGACAGGCTGGAGGGCTGCCTTTCCTCCCAGCTGTCAGTGAAGTCATGCGGTCTGGCTCACTCTCCTGTTTCCATATGCCAGATCTGTGACACCTCCCCCTTACGGCCCCAGGGATTGGTGTGGGAGGTGTTGATCTGTATCCAGGAGGCTGGGCTAGTCCAAAAGGTGACTGCAGAGCAGGTGCCAACGCTTGTTGGGAATGACGCACGCTCACTCCATATTCTGCAGCTCACTCCCGTGTCCTGCACACACCCTCGCATTTGCTGTCTTCATTAAGCAGCCTGCCAGTAAGCACACCCCCAGGCCTCTCACATCTGCTCTCTGAGGGGGCAGACACCCCAGACTTCATGTGGAGGCCTCGTGTGCCTGTAGCCAATTGCACACTTGCTTGGATGTGACTTGCCACCCAGAAATTTCATAGACCCACACAGATGTCCCACTCTGCTGCGGGTGTCATGCTCGGAAGTCACACACTTAGAGGGAGATGCAACCGAAAGTCACATATACACACAGAAGTTGCAGAACCATGTGTGACCATTATACACACTTAGAAAACACATAATCAATACAAACTATTATATATAAAACAGATAACCAAGGCCCTGCTGTATAGCACAGGGAACTATTAATATATTCACCATCCAGTAATAAACCATAATGGAAAAGAATATGAAAAAGAATTCACACGCACACATATACACGGATGTATGTATAACTGAGTCACTCTGCTGTCACACACTGCCCGACTCTCATACCACTNACCCGGACAGTGGTTGTTTCTTAGGCAGTGGGGACTGACGGAGCATGAGGGGATGGTCTGGACTGGTGGCGATGTTTTAGATCTTGATGTTACACAGTTTCATTACACAGTATATACAGTTGTCAAAACTCACAAATGTAAACTTAAGGTTTGTAGCCAGCATGGGGCGCCTCTGTCTGTGGGATTCTCCAGGCAAGAACACTGGAGTGGGTTGTCATGCCCTCTTCCAGGGGATCTTCCAACCCAGGGATCAAACCCGTGATTCATATCTCCTGCATTGGCAGGCAGGTTTTTTACCACTAATGCAGCCTGGGAAGCCCCTGAATTTAACCTCACTAGCACTCATCTTCCCTGGTGGCTCAGATAGTAAAGAATCCGCCTCTAATGGTGGAAGACCTGGGTTCAATCCCTGGGTTGAGAAGATCCCCTGGAGGAGGGCATGGCAACCCATTCCAGTGTTCTTGCCTGGAGAATCTCCATGGACAGAGGAGCCTGGCGGGCTACAGTCCATGGGGTCACAAAGAGTCGGACACGATTGAGTGACTAACACACACACACAGCACTCGGGCTGTGGCTCAGGTGTGGCCACTTGGGAGGGTGGCTGTGTGTTTGTGTATAGGCAGGAGTGAGGAGAACCCTGCCGTTTGGTGCTGAGTGGGGAGACCAGGTACCCATCAAGGACAAAGAGCAGCACCAGAGGGGAGCGATCCCAAGCTGAGAGATTGAAACAATCTGGAAAACTCCTCAGAGCAAGTGTGCCAAGCTGGCTCTAGAACAATGGGTAGCAGCTGAAGGAATGGAGGAGGTACTTGAGGCGGGAGGAGTGGTGGGAGGCAGACAAAGAACAGAGCAGATGGAATGACGGAGGATGACAGCGTGACGTGGAGAGAGCAGGCCAGAGGAAGAGGCAGGTTAGCACAGTCGCTTGGAGCTCAGATTGTGGAATCAGCCTGCCCCTTCCTTCACAGTGTGGCTCAGGCAAGTCACTTGCCATTGCTGGGCCTCAGTTACCACATCTGTAAAATGGGGATAAAGATAGTTTCAACCTCACTGGGTGGTGGTGAGAATTGAATGAGTTCATCCTTTCAAGGCACTTGGAACACTGCCTGATACATTGGTCATGCACCAAAGAAGTGTTTGTTAAATTGATTAGAAAGGGAGACAGGAGAGCTCAGAGGGAGAAATAGCAGAAGCAGCTGAGGAAGATGGATGGAGGACAGAAAGCTTGAGACACACAGAGGGTCAGGTTGGGTGATGACTCCCCACTGGCCTCCTGGGGAAAGTGGTCTTGGCTTGGGTGGGGATGAGGGACATTCTAGGGCTCTGACCAGCTTGTCTTAAGGCCGGGGCACATGGGGTAAGGAAGGCGGCGTTGGAAAACAATCATGGGGACTGAGGAGAGGCCCCATGCCAAGGGGAGGTATCTAACCATCTCTCTCCCCATGTCTCCAGCAGAAGCAGCAGCTGCCCCAACTGTGGCTCCTGGCCCTGCCCAGCCTGGGCACGTGTCCCCAACACCAGCCACCACATCCCCTGGTGAGAAGGGTGAGGCAGGCACCCCAGTGCCTGCAGGCACCACTGCGGCTGCCATCCCCCGGCGCCATGCCCCCCTGGAGCAGCTGGTTCGTCAGGGTTCCTTCCGTGGGTTCCCAGCACTCAGCCAGAAGAACTCGCCTTTCAAACGGCAGCTGAGCCTACGGCTGAATGAGCTGCCATCCACGCTGCAGCGCCGCACTGACTTCCAGGTGAAGGGCACAGGTGAGCCCAGGACTCAGCAAGAAGGAACATTGGGATCAGTGCCCCTGACTGTTCTGAGCAAGAGATAGGGAAGAGGTGATACACATCACGATTGATTAGCACAGTCTGCCACAGGCAAAGGAAAGGTGGAACGCATCATGATCAGTTAGCAATGTCTGCCATCAGTCTGGGTGAGGAGAGAGGTAGTGTAAGCTGTGATCCATTAGCAATGTCTGTTCCGGGTAAGGGATAGCACAAAGGTGGCTCAAGTCATGATCAGTTAGTACTGTCCGCTGTAGTTAGGGACAGGAGAGAGGTGGCATACATAATGATTGACGAAAACTTCCGTGGGCAGGGGAGAGGAGAGCAGCTGGGCCCAGATGCCATGCTGTTGCTCAGGAGGAGACTGAAGCATAGGCTAATGCTCCCTTCCAAGCTTTCGACCAGTACAGCCATGAGATACAGGGGAAGGATACAGGTTCAGAGGAATGTCTGTTTAGGGCAGGGAGAACTGAATGATGGCAGACATCACCGTCTTCTTACAGTGTCTGGCATGAACAAGAAAAGAGAGTAAGGCAGCACACCACATGATTAATTACCAAAATTTGTTTTGGGAAAGCAAGAAGAGAGAGCAGGATCATTACATTTTGCTCAAGAGATGAATCCCAGACTTTGGCTTATGGAAGCAGGAGACAAAGGGCACAGGTAGCCTGGGGATCATGGAATCAGGGAGCACAGTGACAGATTTGTCGTGTTGCTTGTGGATAAAGGACTGTGGGAGGCAGGACCCATTATTATTGATTAGACATGCCTTCCTGGGAGAGTACAAGGCAAAAGGTAGTATGTCATCATTGATTAGCAATGTCTGCCACGTGGTGATAGGAGAAAAGCAATACAAATGTCCTTTTTTGTTGGAGGAAAGATGGAATTACCAGTCCTTTCTTCCAGCATTTGGCCAGTAGAGCCATGAGGTCTTGCCAGGTGAGGGGTAGAAAAGCATCGTGTTTGATTACTAATGTCTGCCGTGGACCAGGACAAGGAGAGACACGGCATATGTCATGATTAAAAACAACGTCTGCCGCAGTGAAGAGAGAAGAGAGGTGGCATGGAACTGTGTTTTGCCCGAGGGAGACAGGCTGGAGGGCTGCCTTTCCTCCCAGCTGTCAGTGAAGTCATGCGGTCTGGCTCACTCTCCTGTTTCCATATGCCAGATCTGTGACACCTCCCCCTTACGGCCCCAGGGATTGGTGTGGGAGGTGTTGATCTGTATCCAGGAGGCTGGGCTAGTCCAAAAGGTGACTGCAGAGCAGGTGCCAACGCTTGTTGGGAATGACGCACGCTCACTCCATATTCTGCAGCTCACTCCCGTGTCCTGCACACACCCTCGCATTTGCTGTCTTCATTAAGCAGCCTGCCAGTAAGCACACCCCCAGGCCTCTCACATCTGCTCTCTGAGGGGGCAGACACCCCAGACTTCATGTGGAGGCCTCGTGTGCCTGTAGCCAATTGCACACTTGCTTGGATGTGACTTGCCACCCAGAAATTTCATAGACCCACACAGATGTCCCACTCTGCTGCGGGTGTCATGCTCGGAAGTCACACACTTAGAGGGAGATGCAACCGAAAGTCACATATACACACAGAAGTTGCAGAACCATGTGTGACCATTATACACACTTAGAAAACACATAATCAATACAAACTATTATATATAAAACAGATAACCAAGGCCCTGCTGTATAGCACAGGGAACTATTAATATATTCACCATCCAGTAATAAACCATAATGGAAAAGAATATGAAAAAGAATTCACACGCACACATATACACGGATGTATGTATAACTGAGTCACTCTGCTGTCACACACTGCCCGACTCTCATACCACTCAGGTATGACACACACACATGCACAGTTATTTCTGTGGCCACGGCCACTTGGCTACTGCAGAGTGAGTGCACTGACACACACACCCTGTGAGGGCCACCCGCAGGGCGGGGGTCAAGGGCAGGGCCTGCTCGCTGATCTCCGCCCTTTCCTGACCTCCCAGTGCCTGAGATGGAGCCGCCTGGGGCCAGTGACAGCGACAGCATCAGCGCCCTCTGCACGCAGATCAGCTCGTCCTTCGCCAGTGCCGCAGCCCCGGCATCAGGGCCCCCGCCGAACCCGACAGGTAGACGCCGCCCTTCCCCTTCCCCCGAGCCCTGCAATGCCGCTCCTGCCTCCCCCTGCTGCTTTCAGGACCACTGCAGAGACTCGGGGGATCTTGGAATCCCACAAGCTTGGAACCCTGGGTCATCTCAGAGCTGTGAGATTACCATAGCAACCATAGATTACCATAGAATCCACAGGTTACCATGGATCATTCGAGATCATCCTAAAACCATGGAATCAATCACTGTAGCACCACAGAATCATCTGAAAGCCATGGATCATTTAAGAGCTATGAATCATCGTAGTATCGTGGAATCTACCGCTTTAGAACCATGCACCATCTTAGAACCACAAGGTCATCTCAGGGACATGGATTCATCCTAGAACCATGAAATAACATAAGAATTATGGGATTAGAACTTTAGAACCATGGGATCAATGTTTAAACCTTCCTGTCTTAGAATTGTAAAATCTAGACACCTACAGTCTTTGAATCACAAGATATTAGAGCCTAATACATTTGGAGCCACAAAACCTTGGAATCTCACAGCCTCGAAAGCAGGCTCTCTGAGAAAATAATGCCAGGCAATCCCCCTCAAGCCACGTGCTTACCCCAGAACCAGGGAAGCACCTTGGAATTCCAAACAATGTAAATTTAGAACTCTAGAATCTTTGAAAACGCAAACTTAAAACTACTGAAACTTAGCCACCATGTTAGAATAGTACATTCTGAGAAAGAGCCATGCGATCTTAGAATCTTAGCCTTCTGAAACAATACTGTCAAAATATTAAAGCCAAGGGTAATATTGAAAAGTATTTAATAACAGGTTTGTTACTGACCAACCAGAAGGGAAACCAGCCTGGGTGATTGTCACCCTTGCTTATATTTTTCCATCTCAGGACCTTAGAATCTCAGAACTGAATTTTCTGAGAGCTGTGTGACCTTATGTGGTTCAGGAGGGGTCAAATCATCTGTCCAAAGTCCGTGCAGTTAATGAGGAGCCAGGCTAGAGGCAAGGCAGGCAGCCTGGTGCAGCATCTGGTCCCCAGCCTGGGGTCCTCTCTGCTGGAGCCCATGCCCCCTAACTGCCCCTCTTCTCTCTCCAGGGACTTCTGCCTGGGGTGAGCCCTCCGTGCCCCCTGCAGCTGCCTTCCAGCCCGGGCACAAGCGGACCCCTTCGGAGGCCGAGAGGTGGCTGGAAGAAGTGTCCCAGGTGGCAAAGGCGCAGCAGCAGCAGCAGCAGCAGCAGCAGCAGGCGGCCCCTGTGCCCACTGTGCCCCCCGGCCTGCAGCCCTTTCCTGCCCCCGTGGGGCCCTTCGACGCCACAGCTGCCCAGGTGGCTGTATTCCTGCCGGCCCCGCACATGCAGCCCCCTTTTGTGCCCACCTACCCGGGCTTGGGCTACCCACCCATGCCTCGTGTGCCCGTGGTGGGCATCACCCCCTCACAGATGGTGGCCAACGCCTTCTGCTCAGCCGCTCAGCTGCAGCCCCAACCTGCCACCCTGCTCGGAAAAGCTGGGGCCTTCCCACCCCCTGCTGCCCCCAGCGCCCCTGGGGGCCAGGCCCGTCCACGCCCCAATGGGGCGCCCTGGCCCCCAGAGCCAGCACCGGCCCCGGCCCCTGAGTTGGACCCCTTTGAGGCCCAGTGGGCAGCATTAGAAGGCAAACCTGCTGTGGAGAAGCCTTCCAACCCCTTCTCGGGAGACCTGCAGAAAACCTTCGAGATTGAACTGTAGCCCGAGCCGCCCTGCCCACCTCATCATCTCCGGGTGCCCCACACCTGGGAGTGGAGGCCCAACCTCTCCTTTAGTCCTGCACCCTCCCGTGGCCCCTCTAACCCCTTCTCTCGACCAACTCCCACAACCACTACAGAACTGACATTGTAACGCCCAGGTTGCAGCGGGATGGAATTCAGGGACAGACCCAGCCTGGCTAAGGGACTCATTTCTCTGCCAGACTTAGGCTGGCACAACCTCCTCTCCCCTCACTCCAGACACAGGGGGATGGCCACAGTCCCCCTGAGCGCCTTGGTTCGAGCTACATTTCCCAGTTTCTGTTGTTGACCTTCTCTACCTTCCAGTGTTGGGTGGGATGGAGGCAGGATACCCACCTAGGGGCCCTCCTGGGCCCCGCATGAGTGCCCACCCCCAAGTCTGATCATCCCACCCCCATACACAGCACAAGCAAAGGGCTTCCTTCTGCCCACCTGCTGCGTTCACTGCCAATGCTGTGCTCACCCCTCCCCTCCCCTCGGGGGCCCACCTCTTCTTTGGACCAAGGTCTCAAGGGGATAGGGGGCCAAGTTGGGAGGCCAGGAGGTGGGGTATGGGGAAGGGGAAAGGGAAGAAGAAGAAGCTCAGTTACCTCACATCGGTGCCCGCTGGGGAGGGGTTCCAGGAAGAAGGAAGGGGTGCCTGGCGGGTACTTTTCTATCTTTTATTTCCAGATTTTTTTGTATCTAAACTTGCAGATTTGTATTATACAAGGACAACCAATAAAGGAAGAATATAATGGTGCCCCTCGAGAAAGCAGGGTGTGTGTCCAGGGGAGACGGTGTGGAGACCAAGCCTTTCCTCCCAGTCATCTAAAATCAAAGGGAGTAAAAAGAGTCTCCCTGTGTATTAACCTCTGAGTCATAGCATGGTAGCAGATAATGCTGACCTAGGACTCAAGAAGTGGATATTAGTGGGCACCCCAAATTAATCACCCCATTTCTGATTCTACAGATTTTGAACCAAAGAATTGCGTAAATATATATATATATGTGTGTGTATGTAATGGCACCCCACTCCAGTACTCTTGCCTGGAAAATCCCATGGACGGAGGAGCCTGGTAGGCTGCAGTCCATGCGGTCTTGAGTCAGATACGGCTGAGCAACTTCACTTTCACTTCATTTTCATGCATTGGAGAAGGAAATGGCAACCCACTCCAGTGTTCTTGCCTGGAGAATCCCAGGGACTGGGGAGCCTGTTGGACCTCTCTGGGGTTGCACAGAGTCGGACATGACTGAAGCAAAGCAACTTAGCAGCAGCAGCATATATATATATATAATCTGCTTCTAATAGTATTAATATTTTAAATAATTCGGAATAGCACAGCTTTGAGCTGGCTTCATGTTCCACCAATTGCGTTTTCCGTAACAGGTCGAAGTGTTATTTGACGTGGCAGCACGTTTTTAAGTTTATTGTTTCCTGGGTTCCTTGATAACGATCTATAAAGTCATATATTTAAAAATATATACTATATAGATGACATGTTTAATCCTTTATAGCTCTTTAAAATGAGGAGGCTGGTCTCAAGAAACCCAACCCCATATATTCATTTGATAAATCAGGAAATTGAGTCACTTACCCAAGGTCACACATCTGACTAGTGGAGGAGCTGGGATTCAACTCCAGCTTCTGGTTGACCTCAAGGCCAGTCATTGAACCACCAGGCTGTGAGGGGAGAAGCCTAGGATCTGCCCTCAAGGGTTTACATTACAGCCCATCAACCAGCTGGATCCTGGACTAGGGGACCTGTGACAGATGGTCTGCCTGGGCACCAAAGAGGGCTCCTAGGGAGCAAGCAAAGGACTCTGCTTGGAAGGAGCTGTGCTTCAATCCAAGCCTCTGCAGATGCCATTTCTTCTGCCTACAACACCCTTCCCTGACACTGCACCTTCTCCAGGAAGAATGCTACTTTTTCTTTTTAAAAACTTTTTTGTATTGCAGTTTGCTTTATTTTGGGGCTCCCCTGGTGGCTCAGACAGTAAAGAATCTGCCTGTAATACAGGAAACCTGGGTTCAATCCTTGGGTCTGGAAGACTTCCTGGAGAAGGGAATGGCCACCCACTCCGGTATCCTTTTCTGGGAAATCCCAAGGACAGAGGAGCCTGGTGGGCTACAGTTCATAAGGTCACAAAGAGTGGGACGAGACTGAGTGACTAACACTTGCTTTATTTTCCCCTAATAATAGAATGCCCTGGATATGCCACTTCATATCGGTGAATCAGGTATAGTTCCGTGTCAGCTCTCCGTTAACAGTTCACAGGACGCTACTCATTCTTCAGGCCTCAGTTCAAAGATCTCTTTGTAGAGATGGAGCCTCTTCCAAGGCCCCGCCCCCATCCAATCCTTTCAAAACTCTGTCACCCTTCTGGCCAAGTCTGGAGCGCTCAGTCTCCAGTTGGGTCCTCCATGGCCCTGAGCGTCCCCCATCCTGGCCCTAGCTCCTGTTTCTCCCAGACCAGGCCCGAGCCACTCTGCGCTGTCACTATCTGATCTCCCAGTGGACTATGGGTGAGGGATGGGTCTCGGGCTGCCTTGGTCATTTTGATGTCCAGGCACAAGACCAGGCCCAGAAGAGGTCGTTTCAGCAATTCACCTCTACAAACCACGGGCGAGTGAGAGGCAGAAAGAGCCTAGGACTCGGAGGTGATGCGAATCATTGGTATGATGGGGAAACGGGCCACGCAACACACAGAAAATCAAGGACAGAGTCAAGACCGTCGTCTCCCATGCCAGAGGCTGACCTTTACAGAAAACCATTCTTCCCTGTGCCCAAAGCAGTCTTTCTCAAACGCCCGCGCGCGCACACACACACACACACACACACACACACGAAGCCCCCCTCCCCCAATCCCCGTGGAAGCAGATGTGGAGTTCCGCGGACCCGTTATCTCCCAAAGACCTCCCACGGCCTCCTCTTTGCCAGTTTCCCCATCTTCCCTCCCACGCCCAAATAAGATTCTCTCAGAATAGATCCAGGGACGTGGAGTTAGCGCCACCGCCCTCCCCAGTGACCTCGTCCCACCTGACACCACGTGATCCATTCCCCCCCACCCCACGCCCGCATCGAGGTCATCTTTGGGGAGANCCCGTCCTGGGAAGTGACTCTTAAAAAGAGAGGTTTCCAAACACCAGGAAACAGTCTCGCAGCCGAGTCTGTGACGAGCCTTGGAAGCACGGAGGGCATCATAACAGGAAGGAAAAATAAATAAATAATTGAAACCAGTAGATTGCGAGCCCAGCAGTGACTCCCCCAGTGGAAGAGTGGGGCAGACGCCTGCATCTGACACCAGCAAGTGGGGGTTGGGCAGGGAGGAGTGGGAGGCGCAGGTGGCAGTGCTTTCTAAGAATTGGGCCGTGGGAGGCATGGGCTGCAGTGCTTTTTTGAGAATTGGGCCAGAACACCCTACACGTGGCCAGAGCAAACTAACTTGGGCTAGCAAACCAGACTGTGGGATAGCTACCACGCGAAACACTCGAACATAAGACACTGCCAGGACTGTGCACAGAACAAAGGACGATCGGAAATAGCTGGTTGCAGACCATCCCCCTCCGGTGACAGGCAGCCAGAGCCTTAAGGGATTCAAGGGGGCAAACACAGCCCAAGAGAAACATTACCTACCAAATTTCAAGCAGGTTTCTTTGCTAACTAANCTGTGCACAGAACAAAGGACGATCGGAAATAGCTGGTTGCAGACCATCCCCCTCCGGTGACAGGCAGCCAGAGCCTTAAGGGATTCAAGGGGGCAAACACAGCCCAAGAGAAACATTACCTACCAAATTTCAAGCAGGTTTCTTTGCTAACTAAGACTTCTGGGGGTCTGGACAGTCATTATCTGCCTGAGAAGGAACCCCAGCAGTACATCCAGAAAACTGAGCAGCACAGAAAGGCCATAAGTTGCAGCGACTGCGCTTGCCAAACTCCTGAGCTACTTGGACCTGGGAAGGGCACAAAACGCAGGCCCAACCAAATCTGCTCCTCTGNAAAAAAAAAACACACAAAAACTAGTGTCACGGTCACGGACAACATGATCCTTTAGGGTCTGGCCTCAGTCGTTCACTCCTCCAGGAAGTCCTCTCTGACTTCTCATCTGAATCTCCTGCAGCCACGTAGGCTTCCCCCATCCCTGCCCTGACCCCTGTGCCTGTGTCTCCCCCGTGCCGGCCCTGAGCTCTGGGTAGTCTTAGTCACCACCGTGTCCCCAGCATCGTCCAGGGCAGTGCAGTGAAAGGCTCAGACGACCTGCGGGGCACCTCCTAGGGAGCATTCATTTGCTCCCTCACCCAGACGGTGCTTAGTTTTGGTGACGTGTAATCTACAGATCATAAAATCCACCTGTTTTAAGTGATGTGATGTTACTGGGTGATGATTGTTTCTACAGTTCCACCTGTTTTAAGTGATGTGATGTTACTGGGTGATGATTGTTTCTACAGTTATACAGCCATCCCCACAATCCAATTTTAGAACATTTCTGTCAGCCAAAGAAGATCTCTCCTCTCCTGCCCTCTTTCAGTCCATTCCCATTCGGGTTCCCAGTCTCAGCCCCAGGCAATCACTGATTACTTCCCACCGTTTTGTATTCTTCTCTTTATTTTACAAGCATTTTCGGAATGTTAGCTTCTGTTAAGTATTGAGTGTTGAGAATACTTAATGAAACACACAGGCCCTGCCCTCAGGGGCCTCAGAGTCCGGTTGGGTGCCACAGCTAATGGGAAAATAGGTCTGGTCCCTCATTCCTTCCTTCAAAAATATGTATTGAACACCTGTGCCAGCTACTGTTCTAGACCCTGGAGATATAGCACTAGGGGTAGGGAGAGGAAAAAAACATTGTTTTGCTGGAGCTGATATTCTAATGAGAGGATTTTAAAAATAAGTATATATGTGATATAATGGCTGGTGATGAAAAGTATTGTGGAAACAATAAACCAGGGGAGGTGGTAGTGTGTTTTTTTTTTTTTTTTTACCCACCACAAGGCTTGTGGGGTGGAACCTGGGTCCCATGTAGTGGAAGTGCAGAGTCCTAAACTCTGGACTGATTGCCAGGGAATTTCCAGTGATTCCGTTTTACTTATTTATTGGCCCCTCTGCATGACACATGGGATCTAGCTCCCCCACCAGGGATTGAACCGGAACCCCCTGCATTGGAAGCATGGAGTCTTAACCACTGGAGCACCAGAAAAGTCTCCCCAGGGGTGCAGTTTTAGAGCGGTCAGGGTGCACCTCTCTAAGAAGAAAACATTTGATCAGGGACCTGACTGAAATGAAGAAGTCAAGACTGTATCTGAGGGAACAATGTATAAACACTCCACCAACACTGTTTATACGCAAGAGACCCCCTGCAAGTCACAGATAACTGGATGGAAGGGACAGCAATCTATCCAAAGGGGCGCTTTGGACATTTGGGGCTGAAAAGTCCATTTGGCATACCTAACCACCCCACGTTTACAAATGCCTTTAGAACAGGTCTCAAAGTTTGGTCCAGGGTACCGTGGGAGTTCCCCAGACCTTTTGTACACAAAGTTAACATTATTTTCGTAATAATGCCAGGATGTTTTTTGGCCAGCCCACTCTCGTTTTCTCTTGAGTGTACAGTAGAGTTTTTCAGAAGCTCTGGGACATGTGATGATGTCATTGCTCTGCCAACTGATGGAATATGTATGTGCTTGTGGATTCCTGTACATTCAAAGTATCAGTTCTAAGTTCTAATACAGTGACTTGACATTCACAACAGTAAATATCAATAGTTATAACTTTTTTGGCAGAGCCGTGTGGCATGTGGGATCTTGGATTTCTGACCAGGGATCAAACTCTCGCCCCCTGCATTGGAAGCACAGAGTCTTAACCACTGGACTGTCAGAGACATCCTGCTGCTGCTGCTGCTGCTTCAGTTGTGTCCGACTCTGTGCAACCCCACAGACGGCAGCCCACTGGGCTCCGCCATCCCTGGGATTCTCCAGGCAAGAACACTGGAGTGGGTTGCCATTTCCTTCTCCAATGCATGAAAGTGAAAGTGAAGTCGCTCAGTTGTGTCTGACTCTTCGAGACCCCATGGACTGCAGCCTACCAGGCTCCTGCGTCCATGGGAGTTTCCAGGCAAGAGTACTGGAGTGGGATGCCATTGCCTTCTCCCAGAGACATGCTAGCCCATATAAATAAAAGCTCTTTGGGCTCCTCATCACTTTTAAGAGTGTAAAAGAGGCTTTGACATAAAAATTCCAGAACAGGGAAGGATGGGAGGAAGGAACAGTTAGGGAGTTTAGGATGGACATGTATACGCTGCTTTGTTTAAAATGGATAACCAATAAAGATCTCTTGTATAGCACATGGAAATCTGCTCAATGTTACATGTTGCCTGGATGGGAGGGGAGTTTGGGGGAGAATGGATACATGTATAAGTATGGCTGTGTCTCTTCTCTGTTCACCTGAAACTATCACAACATTATTAATTGGCTATAGCCTAATAAAAAAAAATAAAAAGTTTAAAGTTTGAAAAAAAATTAAAAGAAAGTGAAAAACTAAAATGGATAACCAATAAGGACTACTGTAAAGCACATGGAATTCTTCTCAATGTCACATGACAGCCTGGATGGGAGGGGATTTGGGGGAGAATGGATACATGTATAAGTATGGCTGAGTCCCTTCTCACAGAACAGCACTCACAACATTGTTAATTGGCTATGCATGCATGCATACTAAGTCGCTTCACTTCACTTCAGTTCAGT
>SJYV01052595.1:0-12847 GCA_006410875.1 Neotragus pygmaeus | reverse complement strand
TATACACAATGGAGTATTACTCAGCCATTAAAAAGAATACATTTGAATCAGTTCTAATGAGGTGGATGAAACTGGAGCCTATTATACAGAGTGAAGTAAGCCAGAAAGAAAAACACCAATACAGTATACTAATGCATATATATAGAATTTAGAAAGATGGTAATGATAACCCTGTATGTGAGACAGCAAAAGAGACAGAGATGTATAGAACAGTCTTTTGGACTCTGTGGGAGAGGGTGAGGGTGGGATGATTTGGGAGAATGGCATTGAAACATGTATACTATCATATGTGAAATGAATCACCAGTCCAGGTTTGACGCATGATACAGGATGCTTGGGGCTGGTGCACTGGGATGACCCAGAGGGATAGGATGCGGAGGGAGGTTCGGGATGGGGAACACATGTACACCCGTGGTGGAGTCATGTCAATGTGTGGCAAAATCAATACAATATTGTAAAGTAATTAGCCTCCAATTAAAATAAATGAATTTTTAAAAAATAAAAAAAAGAAAGAAAACAAACTGACATTAGACAATCTGGCAGACTCCTCAAGACTGCTTTTGACTTCTTTTATAATATGGAATCTTCTTTGGTACAGGCACTGAAACTAAAGCAAATGGTGGAAGAAGGGTTGGTACAGTATACAAACATTTTTGAAAGAAAGAAAAAGCAAAAAACTCAGACAGAGATCACGATGTGTTTCCATAAAGTTATACAACGTGTGCCTGCCTCTCCTGCCATCCCTTCCACTTCCTTCACCTCTGCTGCCCCAGAGACAGCAAGACGAACTCCTCCTTTTCCTCTTCCTCCCCAATCTACTCAACACGAAGACGAGCATGAAAACCTTCATGATGATCCACATCCAATTTATTAAAGAATCATCATGCCTTATTGTAATCAAACATATCTGTTGTGTATGTGTTTTGCATGTCTTCATGCAAAAATTTAATAACTGTATGACAAGAACTGTATGGGATGTTTTTTAGCCATTCTCATCTTCTAGGTATGCATTGTATAGAATATTGTGTGCAAGATGTATTGCAGTGGACAGCCTATCCTTACATAGGCAGAAGATGAGTGACATTCAATATACAATTATTAGTGTGTTAGTTTTCTCATTGTTTTACAACTTTGCTCTGAAAGAATTACATTATTGTACAGGATACTTCACTCTGTCTTGTAAATGGGAAAACTACATATAAGCCAGTCATCAGACCTGTTTTTTAAAGTAAAAATGCTTCTGATACTGATTATGAACACAATACTGTATGCCACAAAAATTTTGTAACTATTCACTCATTAGCATATAGGCTGAGCTACCATAAAGCAATCATATTGCTGTTTCTTCATTATCAGGGCATGAATCATAACTGTAAATAAATATGAATTTCTTTTTCACATTATCTTTTTATTTGTCATATCTAATGTTAATAAAATGTAAAACATCTATAGTGTTTGTATCACATGAAACAATACTGATGTAGCTACTGACAAATAACTCCTCTTGTACAAAAGAGATGACATAAACTTACAGTATCAATAAATACAGGACAGTACTGTGAATGTTTTTTCTCTTCCTTATGGATTTTTTTGGGATACTGCCTCGTTTCTTTATTCCAGGCTACTAGAGGGGACAGTGATGGCATTTCCTGCCTTGACAGAAGGTAAAACCTAGTTTGGAAAATAAAGTCCATCCTAACTAACACTGAAAATCCAAACAAGACCTAGTTCCCTTAGAGGGACAGAATATCCAAGGACCTACCATGGCTTCTGGAGGCTTCTGTGTAGCTTCCCCAAGACAGGGGTGGAGGAGAGGCACAGGGTGGGAATGGCCTCTTTCCTGAGCTGTGGGGGTGGCGGCTCCAGTCCCTTTCTACTCTTGACTGCTTTCCCAAGATGCCAAAAACACTCCTGCTGGCAGCCATGGCAAATGGAGGATACCTCCCTCACCTCACCTCCACACAAGACAATCTTGCAGGGGTGGCTTCTCCAGCAAGAGCACTTGATCGCCCTCCCCACCCCCAGTCATGGGAGACCAAGATTATTCGACAACCTGTTTTGCACTTCCACCATCTTATCTAGCTGACTCAGTGGGTTAGTGTGTCAATACCTGGGATTGTCTCAGGGTCACATGGATCATGGTTTCCAAGCATCTAAAAAATGGCTACAGACACTTGGGTTGTTCGCCATACACCTGTGTCCTTCTGCGTGATTTGTGAGGCAGAGGTGACCTGCAGTTTGAACTCAGAAACTATGAAAATCAACCCCCAAACCAACCAACCTATTAATACCTCTTGTTGGGTGGGAAGCTGCTGGCAAGCCCACTCTTTCCATATGACTTCTCTTTCTAGTGAGAATGGGAAGTAGGGTGGCCCAAGTAAAAGGCGAATGAGTCAAGTATTTCAGAAATGTACAGTCACTCTTGTTTGGGGGGACTGTTACCTTCTGAACTCCTCACAAAATATAGCTCACCCTTGCTGGCCGAGGCCATCTCAGGGAAGATAAAACCTTGCTGTATGAAATGAACTTAGGGAGCCTGACACCAAAATCTGTTTTAAAAAGTGGGAGAGGGAGGTGGGGAGGAGGGTTTGGAATGGGGGAACACATGAATACCCGTGGCTAACTNACAGAGGATGAGATGGCTGGATGGCATCACTGACTCGATGGACGTGAGTCTGAGTGAACTCCGGGAGTTGGTGATGGACAGGGAGGCCTGGCATCCTGCGATTCCTGGGGTCGCAAAGAGTCGGACACAACTGAGCAACTGAACTGAACTGAATAGCTTTTGTGCTAGTCACTAAGTCATGTCCAACTCTTTGTGACCCCATGTTCTGTAGCCCACCAGGCTCCTCTGTCCATGGAATTCTCCCAGGCAAGAATACTGGAGTGGGTTGCCGTTTTTCTCCTCCAGGAGATCTTCCCAATCCAAGGATTGACCCAGGTGTCCTGTATTACAGGCAAATTCTTTACCATCTGAGCCACCTATAGCCTTTATCTGGCAGTAAAAAGTAAATTAACAGAGCAAAGGTGGAGGCAGTCACTAAAAAACAAAAGGAAATGATAGTGTTTTTGATGCCGAGGAATTGAGATTTCTCGATAAACTATTTCCATCTAGAATTGGGATTGGGAGAATGTGACCCACCTTGGCCACTGATTGTACCAAGGTGGGACTTCAGTTAGTACTAAAAGAAGCCAGACTGTAATTTCCAAAGAGGGCTGCAATGACGTTTCCCACCCCACAGATTTTTCTAGAACCTTGACACTCCTCCCATTGAGAAGTGGGGTTTACCTGCCCTCTGTTTGAACCTGAGCAGGCTTGTGAGTTGCTTGTAACCAGCAGCACATGCTAGAAGTGATGCCACTTGATCCCCAAGGCTAGATCAGAAGAGGTGAGGCTGTTTCTGCCTCCCTGGGGAGACACTGACTCTATAGACCAGAGCTGCCACGCAGGAAGTCTGACTGCCGGAGGCCATTCATGATTTGAGGAAGCCCAAACCAGCCCACGGGGAGAGACCACTTGGAGAAGCCCTGAGACTACAATGAAGGAGAGAGCTGCCCACCTACCTTCGGCTTTGTCACTGTCCGTTTCAGCCACCAACTAATTACATCCATATGGGATCCCAAGGCAGAACTGCCCGGCTGGACCCTCCCCAAAAATCTGATCACAGACATGGTGAGAGATAAAAGGCTGATTGTTGCTTTAAGCCAACCATGTTTTGGAGACACTTGTTACCCAGCAATAGTAACAAGAAAGAGGGTGGAGTACAAAAATAAACTTGCAGAGAATGGCAGCCTGGAGCGCTGAAAATAGTCACCTAATGACAGTAACAGCAGCTAGCATTTAAGCGCTTTCTGTCTATGAGCACCATTCTAAGTGCTCAGCATTAATGAACTCATTTAATCCTCACAACAATCCTAGGTGAGTGTCATTATTATCTGTTTTACCGGAAACTGGGCAGAGAGGACAGTGGGGAATCGGATAAAAATGGAATTTGAACCTCGGTTGTGCCTTCAAATAAAGGGTGTGACCCTTGAGGAACAGGTGACTTGGCTCTGCCAATCTGGCCATTTGGGGCCACCCCATACCACAGTGATTGGCTCTGGCACAGCATGTGACCTCAGTTGCCAATCAAAGTTAGTCTTATTACTTTGGGGAGGAACCTGAGATAAAGGTGCTTCCGTTTAGCTGGGGAATATGAATGAGAGTCCCTGTGGCCCAAAGACTGCTCGTGGCTCTCTTGGGAGATGCCCCTGGAAAAAGTGGGGTAGAGGGGTGAAAAGATATAGGGTCCTTGGTGACACTGCTGAACAGATGTGTCAATTTTAGCTCAAGCCAGGCAAGTGTGAAATTTCCAGTTAACAAATTTCCTGTACCCTTTAAGCCATCTGACTCAGCTTTTCTGTTCTATTATCCAAGATGCATCAAAAATATTTAACAACCAGTAATTTGGGCACTGAGTGATCAGAATGCTTCAGTGTTGTGCCTCATAGTAAGGCTTCCCCACCCCCACCCCCTGCATCGTGGGAGGTCTGGGAAGTGGGGGCCGTTGGAGTGGTCTTAATAAGGGAAACGTGCAGGTCTTGAGGCAGCACGATTTACCAACCAATACAGAAAGAATCTAGTATCTCAACAGTCAACATAGCAGGATAGCTCGTCCAAGCTGTGAAAATTGATAAACAGAAGCCTCACTTAAAATGAAGTTGAAGGACTTCCCTGGTGGTGCAATGGACGAGATCCACCTGCCAATCCAAGGAGACAGGGTTCCATCCCTGGTCTGAGAAGCCGCCACATGCTGCAGAGCAGCTAAGCCCTGTGAGCCACAACTACCGAAGCCTGAGAGACTGTTTCTAAGGAAGAGTAGCCCTCCACTTGCCGCAACTACAGAAAGCCTGGGGAAAGCAACAAAGATCCTGTGCTGCCAAAAATAAAATTTATTAATTAAAAACATGAAGTGGAGAGGCCAGAAGGGGGAGCTGTTATGCTCTGCCTCTCTAGGGCAATTAGACTGAACAGGAAGAGATGTAACTTTCTATTTTCAACCGGAAGAAGGTTACTGCTTTACTACCCAGTAGGAGGAAGGAAGTGGCACCCCACTCCAGCACTCTTGCCTAGAAAATCCCATGGATGGAAGAGCCTGGTAGGCTAAGAGTCGGGCACGACTGAGCGACTTGACTTTCATGCATTGGAGAAGGAAATGGCAACCCACTCCAGTATTCTTGCCTGGAGAATCCCAGAGACAGAGGAACCTAGTGGGATGCCGTCTATGGGGTCGCACAGAGTCGGACACGGCTGAAGCGACTTAGCACCAGCAGCAGCAGGAGAAAAGAAGAGTTTCTTCTCGTCTGGCAACTCCATGGCCAATGAGAGAAAGTTACAACTCAGCCAATGAAAAGCCACTAAACTTCAAGCTCCCAAGTTTCCTCCAATGGACTTCCTCCAAGAGCTCCGCCCAACCCTCTCCTCTATAAAAGAATGTTCTTTATTCCCGCCACTTGCTTGTGCTTTACTGTAGAGTGCCTATCCCAAGTTGTAATATCCGTTGTTCCTAAGTAAACCCAATTTTGCTGGTAAACTACCTGGCTTATTGTTTCAGGCCAACAAAACTGAATATTAGCTTTACTTGCTGGCTGACACAACGCTCTTCTGACATGAGCTGGTGTGAATGGATTTCTGTTTCCTGCAACTGGGTGGAAAAAAAAAAAATCCTCTTATGAACTCGAGTCATGAATCAAACCTTTAGGAAATAACAAATAGTGAAATCTCACTTTAACCATATGAGGTCATTTCAGCTTCGGGTCAGGCAGAAACACTGTGGATATTTTGCCAAGGGATCCGCACCCTTTGGCCCAGCAATTCCACCTCTGGGACGCACAAGGCTGTGCATCGAGGCATTATTTATAATGGGAGGAAATTGGAAACAGCTTCAACGTCTGGCAACACTGCCCCGTTGAGTAAACACCATACAAACATTAGAGATTGTGTTTACACAAAGATGTTTTAACAAGGGAACAGCTTACGTTTTAAGAAGGGAAAAAGCAGGACTGTATAAACAATTTGCTCACACAGTTATGTAAAACACACACACACCACTTTTAAAGCCTGAATAAAATAGAAAACGCTGAAAGGAAATACATCAAACTCTTAATTACAATAGTGATGTGGGATTGGGAAAGTAGTGTCTTTTTCTAATTTTCTCTATTTTCCAAATTGTGCTTAACCAACAACGAACTCTTCTTTTTAATTTTATTTTCAAAAAGTTTAACTTAGGTCGTGAACATTTCCAAACAGATACCAACAGCAGAGAGACAATAAAGCCATATAGGCCCATCAACTAATTTCAAGAAATATCAACATTTTGACATTTCATCTTCTTTCCCCTCTATTTGGGACTATTTTTAAAAAAAAGTGATGAAGAAAGAAAGTGATGGACATGCTCATTCTTAAATACCACAGTGAACCTCAAAATAAAGAAGGGGTGCATATTTTTATATAAGTACAATGTCTTATCAGAGCTAACAAAATTTGAAATTTTACCTCTTGTGCGTGCTGTCACTTCAGCCATGTCCGTCTCTTTGTGACTCCAGGTTTCTCTGTCCATAGGATTCTCCAGGCAAGAATACTGGAATAAGTTGCCATGCCCTCCTCTAGGCGATCTTCCTGACCCAGGGATCAAACCTGCTTCTCCTGTGGCTTCTGCATCACAGGTGAATTCTTTACCACGGAGGCAAAGGAGAAGGGCCAATCATCTCCTAATTGTTTCTTATTCAAGTCCCCCTCCCACCCCCGCTGCTCCCAAAACAACGTTTTACAGTTGCTCTGTTTGAACTGGGATCCAGACAAAGTACATTTACTTTTTAAAATATTCTTGTTTACAAACAATAGAAGTCATCAGTGACTGGATATCTGTGTGTATCCATTTTGACAAATGCATAGAATTGTATAACCACCACCGCAAGCAGGATTCACGGCAGTTCTGTCACTCCAAAAATTCCCTCAGGCTTTGTAGTCAAAATTGTTTGCTTTTTATGGTTTTTTTTTTTTTTTTTTNAATTACAATAGTGATGTGGGATTGGGAAAGTAGTGTCTTTTTCTAATTTTCTCTATTTTCCAAATTGTGCTTAACCAACAACGAACTCTTCTTTTTAATTTTATTTTCAAAAAGTTTAACTTAGGTCGTGAACATTTCCAAACAGATACCAACAGCAGAGAGACAATAAAGCCATATAGGCCCATCAACTAATTTCAAGAAATATCAACATTTTGACATTTCATCTTCTTTCCCCTCTATTTGGGACTATTTTAAAAAAAAAGTGATGAAGAAAAAAAGTGATGGACATGCTCATTCTTAAATACCACAGTGAACCTCAAAATAAAGAAGGGGTGCATATTTTTATATAAGTACAATGCCTTATCAGAGCTAACAAAATTTGAAATTTTACCTCTTGTGCGTGCTGTCACTTCAGCCATGTCCGTCTCTTTGTGACTCCAGGTTTCTCTGTCCATAGGATTCTCCAGGCAAGAATACTGGAATAAGTTGCCATGCCCTCCTCTAGGCGATCTTCCTGACCCAGGGATCAAACCTGCTTCTCCTGTGGCTTCTGCATCACAGGTGAATTCTTTACCACGGAGGCAAAGGAGAAGGGCCAATCGTCTCCTAATTGTTTCTTATTCAAGTCCCCCTCCCACCCCCGCTGCTCCCAAAACAACGTTTTACAGTTGCTCTGTTTGAACTGGGATCCAGACAAAGTACATTTACTTTTTAAAATATTCTTGTTTACAAACAATAGAAGTCATCAGTGACTGGATATCTGTGTGTATCCATTTTGACAAATGCATAGAATTGTATAACCACCACCGCAAGCAGGATTCACGGCAGTTCTGTCACTCCAAAAATTCCCTCAGGCTTTGTAGTCAAAATTGTTTGCTTTTTATGGTTTTTTTTTTTTTTTTTTGTCATGGAGAAAAAGCAGTAATCGGAGGTGGTCGAAGCCCTGAAGTTAAGATTGCAAAGCACAGGATTAAGTATGAGACCAGAGCTCCAGTCCTGCTCTAGGGCTTGGGGTCTTCCTCTCTTGGAGCCTCAGTTTTCTCATCTGTAAGATGGGTGCTGTGAGGACCCAGGTTGTAAGGAAGGGCGCCCTTCCTTAACAATTATAAGGAAGCGCTCAAGGATAGCAGCGGTTAGCCTGACCTGCCCTTCCTTGTTTATTCACAGCCCGGGAGGTTGAGCCGTCTCCTGGTGTGGGGACCAGGTCTGCCCAGAGCGGCCACACCCTCCTTTTACCCTCTCCTCCCTTGCAACCAACATAACTTTGTGTTCTGTGGCTTCTACTTTCAATGGGACTGGAATTCACCACCTCCTCCAGCCCAGAGTCCCCAAGGCCTGTCCCACCTGGGGTCCCTGCCTGACCTCCTGTCTTCCGTGAAGTCATTGGGCCCCCTCAGCACCCCACCCCCAGCCCCCAGCTTCCTAAATGTCACCACACCCTCTGGCATGCCGCTTGGCTATCACAGAGACCGGCCAAGCACTTCCATTCACTATACAAGATAATTTCCCATAATAGTAAGGAAATGAAATGAATAATACTGATGGCCAGAAAAGAAATAGGAAGGCTGAACTATTCTTGAACCTCATCTATATAAAATACTGCCAGTAAAAAAGAATTTAAAAGTAAATTTTATAATACAAAAAAGAAAATAAAAAGCCCTGCTATTTATTCAAAGTTTATTGAAAGATTTAGAGTTGGAACACGGTTCCTTTGGTTACAGTCTGATGTAATAAAAGTTTATGTAAATAGTTGTGAGTTTTTTTCTTCTTGAGGAGAGAGAGATTGTGAAGGAGGGAGGGAGACAGGGAGGGAGACAGAGAGAGAAAGAGTCACGGAAAAGATAGAGAGAGAGTGTACAAGCAAGTAGGTTGCATTTCCAGTGACTACTTAGCAGGAAGGGTCAGTGCTGAGTCCCACCTCCCAGACGCTGGCCCTGAGCACTTGGGGGCCTCCATGCAAAGTGTCTCCCCATCAGTACTCAGGGCAAGGGCATCTCAGGAGCCTTAACTTCCCGCTGCCTGCATGGAACCCAGAAATCTCATCCCTCTTCCCTTCCTCCACCCCCAAGACCTCCCTGATACACTCCCTCCCCACTAGCTGCCAGAGTGGGAAGATGTGCTTAGTAAACTGGGGAAAGTAACTGGGGCAGAGGGGCTGGGTGTGTGGCTATAAAAGCATATTGCGTAGGGAGAGCAGGGCCCTGAGGGCTGGAAATGTCTTGCTTCTTAAGCTGGGTGGTGGGAACATGGAGGCTTCATTAGATTTTGCATTCTTTCGTTTCTTGAAGTTGTTTATTGAAGTCGTCGCACATGCAAAGCAGGACAGACTGTCAGTGTTCAGTGGAGTGAATTTTCACCAACTGAACACACCTCTGTCACCAGCTCTCCAACCAAGGTGGGTTCCTTTCAGCCCATCTGCCCTCCCATCAGAGTCGCCCTCATTCTGACTTCACGACATGGACTGGTTTTTCTTGTGTTGAAGTTGATGAAAATGGAATCAGAAAAGGCATTATCTCAAATGTCTGCCTTTTCCCATTCAACACAATGTGGGACTCATTCTTGTAATCATGTGTAGTTATAGGTTATTCTGGTGAATTCTGCTGTGTGGCTGTACCCAGTTTATTTATCTGGTCTCTGTTGGTGAGGGAGTGAGCCAAGTGGAAAGAGTCCTCGAGGCAGAA
Source organism: Neotragus pygmaeus (assembly GCA_006410875.1). Classification (NCBI taxonomy): domain Eukaryota; kingdom Metazoa; phylum Chordata; class Mammalia; order Artiodactyla; family Bovidae; genus Neotragus; species Neotragus pygmaeus. The sequence goes on along the minus strand of SJYV01052595.1, from coordinate 3,117 downwards.
GGAACAGCCAGTGCAAAGGTCCTGAGGCGAGAGCACATCTGGTTTCTTAGAGACAGAAACAAGGAGATCCATGTGCCTGGAGAGGAATGAGCAGGGAGGGGAAGGAGGTGTGGAATGAAACCAGAAGCAGATGGTGCAGCATCCTATGGGCTGCAGCGTGGACCCCAGCTTTTACGAGTGAGATGGAGCAGGGGAGGGACTGGGTCTGATTTGGGTGTTTAGAGTCCTTCTAGCTCAGAGGTCCCCAACCTTGCTGGCACCAGGGACCGGTTTCATGGAAGATGACTTTTTCCACAGATGGGGTGGGGATGGTTTCGGGATGATTCAAGTGCATTACATTTATTGTGCACTTTATTTCTATTATTATTACATCAGCTCCGTCTCGGATCATCAGATGTTAGATCCTAGAGGTTGGGGACCCCTGCTCTAGCTGCTTGAGAAAGGAACTCAGGGACAGGGTTGGGAGCAGGAAGTCTGGGTAGGAGGGTGGAACACAGGTGGAAGCAGGGAGGTCATCCAGAAGCGTTTCGACCCAGAATACACTTTTTCTCTGTTATTAGTGTTGTATTTCATTCACTCCTCCCATCTTTGTGGTTTTTAAAACTATTTATTTATTTGGCTGCGTCGGGTCGTGTGTGTGTGTGTGTGTGTGTGTGTGTGTGTGTGCGTGCATGTGTGCTCTGTCACTCAGTTGTGTAGCCCACCACGCTCCTCTGTCCATGGAATTTTCCAGGCAAGAATACTGGAGTGGGTTGCTATTTCCCACTCCAGGGGATCTTCCAGACCCAGGGACTGAAACCGCATCTTCTGAATCTCCTGCAACGCGGCAGGCAGATTCATTACCACTAGCACCACCTGGAAAGCCTGAGTCAGGTCTTAGTGGGATCTACTTCCCTGACCATGGGTTAAACCGGAGCCCCTTGCATTGGGAGCTGAGTCTTAACCACCAGATCACCAGGGAAGTCCCATTACTTTGTGATTTTACTGTCCTTTTTTTTTTTTCCTATGCTTCTCGCCACCCTTGCTCTTATTAAGACTTCTTTGAAGTGATTGTGTTTTTTGTTTGCTATGTCAGATTTTCTTACTCTTCCTTTTCCCTCTACTAGTTTGGAATCTAGGTACCATTTCTATTCTTTTAGCAGTAATCCTTGAAACTTTACCATACACACTGTAAAGAAAATCAGATCTGAAGTTTAATTAAAAGCTTAATCTTCAGACCAAGCACTACCTGGAACGTAGAGCATTTTATCTTTATCTCTCCAGTTCTACTTATACTGATATTGTTGTCCAAAATTTTAGATCTCTCATTTTTCAAAACGTGTTTTTAATTTTTTTTGAGATAAATTCACATTTACCAAAAAAAAAAAAAGTTGCCAGACTAAGAACAGTATAAAGAACATTCATATACTTTTTACTCAGGTTCACCTCTTGTTAATATTTTTACTCTCTTTTAAAAATAATTGTATTTAGGTATTTTCCAGCTGCATGGGCTTCTCTCTAGTTGTAGTGAGCAGAGGCGACTCTGTTGCACTCTGTGGCTTCTCTTGATGCAGAGCACCAGGTCTAGGGCAGCAGGCTCGAGTACTTGTGGCACATGCGCTCAGTAGTTTCGGTCCCCTTGCTCTAGAACACAGGATCAATAGCTGTGGTGCACAGGCTTAGTTGCTCCAGGGAATATGCAATCTTCTCCAACCCGGGATCGTTGGCAGGCAGATTCTTTACCACTAAACCACCAGGGAAACCCCATTTTTACCTTATTTGACATTTGCTCTATTATAGGAGCGGGGGGAGTTGTATAATTTGAAGTTAAGATACACCGTGGCCTTTCACTCCTAAATCAGTGTGCATTTCCTAAGAATATCAATATTCTCTCACATAACCACAGTACAATGACTAACTTTCATAAATTTAACATTAATATGCAAAAGTTTCCTTCTCTACTATATGTATTCCAATTTTGTCATTGACCCAATAATGTTCTAATTTATATCAAGAACCTAACTTTTCTTCCAGTACAGGACAGGAAGATATATTGTACGACACAGGGAATACAGTCAATATTTTATAATAACGATTCGTGAAGTATAACCTTTAAAAATTGTGAATCACTATTGTACACCTGTAACATATAATATTGTACATAACTATACTTCAATTAGGGGCTTCCCCAGTGGCTCAGCGGTAAAGAATCTGCCTGGAACGCAGGAAACGCAGGAGAAACCGGTTCAGTCCCTGGGTCGGGAAGATTCCCTGGAGAAGGGCATGGAAACCCACTCCAGTGTTCTTGCCTGGGAAATCCCACTGACAGAGGAACCTGGAGGGCTAGTCTATAGGGTCGCAAAGAGTCAGACACGACTGACGCGACTTAGCAAGCATGCATATATTTCAGTTAAAAAAAAACAAAAAACAGGATGGAATATCTTTCAGGGGTAGACCTGACAGAATTTGCTTATATTTTTGATGTAGGATATGAAGGGAAATGTCCAATTCCTGAAACATTCTGGGGATTCACTGGACCCAGAGGCACAAATGTCAGAAACAGTGTCTCTATTCATCTCCCAGCCCTGCTTTCGCCTGTGTTGGCTTCACTTTCAGACTAGCTTTTCCCTCAAGGTAGTCCCCAAAGCTCCACGCCGGTGCCCTTCCCGCACAGCAAGTCTAGGAGGCCCCGCCCCCACAATCCCACAATCGCCGAGGACTGATTCTCATTGGTCCGACTTCAGGGCCACGCCCATTCCTGAACCAATTGCAAAGGCTAAGGGGAGGGATTCACTCTTTGGCCAGCCCTGGAGTCTTCCAGTGGGGTCAGCCTTATGGACTCAAAGTGAAAAAGGTAATTCTCCCAAAGAGAGAGAATGAGCAATAGGCATACAAAACAACACCCAGTAAGGACCTGTATTCCAGTGGTTCTCAGAGTTTGGTCCCCAGATCAGCAGCAGCCCCTGGGAACTTATTTGAAATTCAAATTCTAGGTCCTTATTCCAGACTTAACTGGGAGTGGAACCCAGGATTCTGCCTTTTAACAAGCACTTTAGGTGATTCTGGTGCCCAAGGCAATGGCACCCCACTCCAGTACTCTTGCCTGGAAAATCCCATGGACAGAGGAGCCTGGTAGGC
>SJYV01052591.1:0-20424 GCA_006410875.1 Neotragus pygmaeus | reverse complement strand
TTCAACTTCAGCTTCTTCAGTGTTACTGGTTGGGGCATAGACTTGGATAACTGTGATATTGAATGGTTTGCCTTGGAAATGAACAGAGATCATTGTGTTGTTTTTGAGATTGCATCCAAGTACTGCGTTTCAGACTCTTTTGTTGACCATGATGGCTACTCCATTTCTTCTGAGGGATTCCTGCCCCCAGTAGTAGATGGTCATCTGAGTTAAATTCACCCATTCCAGACCTCTTTAGGGTTTTCTTTATATAGTATCATGTCATCTGCAAACTGTGAGAGTTTTACTTCTTTTCCAACTTGGATTCCTTTCATCACTTTTTCTTCTTTGTTTGCTGTGGCTAACAAAACTATGCTAAATAATAGTGGTGAGAATGAGCACCCTTGTCTTGTTCCTAATCTTTGAGGAAATGCTTTCAGGTTTTCACGGTCATATATGGCCTTTATTATGTTGAGGTACGTTTCTTTTATGTCTACTTTTTGGAGAGTTTTTATCATAAATGGTATAGAATTTTGTCAAAAGCTTTCTTTGAATCTATTGAGATGATCATATAGTTTTTATCTTTCAATATGTTAATATGGTATATCACATTGATTGATTTGCATATTTGAAGAATCCTTGCATCCTTGGGATAAAGCCCACTTGATCGTGATGATGTATGATCCTCTTAATGTGCTGTTGGATTCTGTTTGCTAGAATTTTGTTGAGGTTTTTTGCATAATAGTTATTCCTAATACTTTTAACCTTTATACTAGAGTTAAGTGATTTGTACCCCATCTTTATAGTGTTAGGATATTTTGAGTTTGATTATATGCTTAGCTTTACCATGAGTTTTATGTTTCTTATACTCTCATACTACTAATTAGTATTCTTCCATTTCAGCTTGAAGAGCTCCCTTTAGAATTTCTTGTAAGACAGGCTAGTGATGATGAATTTCCTCAGCCTTTGTTCATCTGAAAAGGTCTTTATCTCTCCTTTATGTGAAGGACAGCTTTGTCAAGTATTCTTGGTTGGCGGTATTTTTTTTCTTTCAGGGCTTTGAATATACTATCTCACTATCTACTGGCCTGCAAAATTTTGCTGAGTAATGTGCTGATAACCTCTTGAGGGCTCACCTGTAGGTAATGAGTTTCTTCTCTTTGCAGCTGTTGAATTTCTCTCATTTATCTTTAGCAGTTTTATTATAATGTGTCTCCATGAAGTCCTCTTTGGGTTCAATCTTTTTGGGGACTTTATGTACCTGGATGTCTGCATCTCTGTTGAGATAGGAAGTTTTCAGCTACTATTTCTTTAAATAGTTTTCTGTTCCTCTCTCTCTTCTCCTTCTGAGACTCCCATAATTCAAATATTGTTTTGCTTGATGGTGTCTCATAATTGACATAGGCTTGATTTATTATTTTTCACTCTTTTTTCTCTTCTATTCTGACCAGATGGTTTCAAATGTCCTGTCTTCAAGATCACCGATTCTTGCTTCTGAGTGATTAGTCTTTGTTGATGCTCTCCATTGCATTTTTTCATTTCATTCATTATATACTTCAGTTCTAGGATTTCTATTTTTTTCTTTTTTTATGAATTCTGTCTCTCAATTGTACTTCTTGTGTTGTCCTGTTCATGTATTGTTTTCCTGATTTCACTGAGTTGTCTATCCATGTTCTCTTGTTTGCTGAGTTTCCTTAAAAATACTTATTTTGAATTTTTCCAGCAATTTTTATATTTCCGTTTCTTTGGGGTCAGTTACTAAAAAAATACAGTATTCTTTTGATGATGTTATGTTTACTTGATTTTTCATGTTTCTTGTAGCCTTGATTGATGTCTACACATTTTGGGGAGCAATTACCCCTTTCAGATATACCAGCGGAGAAGGCAATGGCACCCCACTCCTGTACTCTTGCCTGGAAAATCCCATGATGGAGGAGCCTGGTAGGCTGCAGTTCATGGGGTCGCTAGGAGTTGGACACGACTGAGCGACTTCACTTTCACTTTTCACTTTCAGGCATTGGAGAAGGAAATGGCAACCCACTCCAGTATTCTTGCCTGGAGAATCCCAGGGACAGGGGAGCCTGGTGGGCTGCCATCTTTGGGGTCGCATAGAGTCGGACACGACTGAAGCGACTGAGCAGCAGCAGCAGCAGATATACCAACTGATTCGCCTACAGGTAGGTGCTAGGGTTGCAGATAGGTGAGTGTGGTGGTTTCAGACCTGGGTAAGGCCTATGGTACAGTCTCAGTGCACTGAAGTCAGTGCTCGCAAAGATTGCAGGAACCTTCAACAACCAATGCTATTGATTTCTGCAGCAGCAGTAAAGGCTGCTAGGGTCTTCAGCGGTGGAGGCTGCTGGTCTTTTTTCCCGTGAGGGATGTCATGGCCAAGGGCTTTCCTCTTGATGCTGGGCCTGGTTTACGGATGCCCTCACGGGGGCAGTGGGGGTGCTGTTATCTCATGCATGCGCACCTGCAGAGCAGCCGTGGAGCTGGGATCTGGAGCATGGGCACTCACAGAACAACCGTGAGGCCCTCTACGGTCGAGGGCACTGGCTAGCCCACAGCATGGTTAGCATGGTGGCTCGGGTGCTTGAGAGGTGGGCAAGCACCAGGTGGCCAAGGATCCAGGTTCTGGATGAAGGCATGCCTGGAGAGATGGCATTCTGGGGCCCAGGACGCTGGCTGGCCCACAGCAGTGACTCCAGGCCATTTGCTGTGGGTGTGCAGAGAGCAATCACATGGTCAGGGTCTAGAGCAGGGGCCCAAGTGGAGGAGCTCCAGCTCTGACATCTGCGATGTGCATGGGGCTGGTGAAGCCCAGCAGTCCTGGGCTCACAGCAGCACAGCCACAGCTTCTCCTGCGGGGCGCAGAGCAGCGTCTCCCTTCCAGGGGCCCACAGTAGCCATGGCTGTTAATATTTCAGTAGCAAAAACTGTTGGCAACCACTGTGAAGCAAACTTTTGGGGTCCGTGCTGATGAACATCGTGGGGTCTTCTGCTGTAAAGCTGTCAGGATCTGCAGCCATCCCTGGACCTGTGGGATCCCCGGTGGCACAGGCTGCCAGGGTCCTAGGTAGTGCAGGCACGAGGGAGGTGGCAGCAGACGGCATCTGCCACAGGGCTGACCCTGAGCGCCCTCCCCCTTCCCTTTGTTCCCAGTCATCTCCAAACGTCCTACCTAAGGTAATCTCCTCAGCAATCTTTTCAGCACAGTTATTCCAGTATTCTTGCCTGGATGACCCCAAGGACAGAGGAGACTGCAGGGCTACATGCAGTCCATGAGGTTGCAAAGAGTCGGGCATGACTGAAGAGACGCAGCAGCAGCAGCAGCAGCGTTCATTTTTTGCTCCACTGTGTTAATGCAGGTTCTTTGTTGGACTCCTGAGCCCTTCCAGGGTTATTTTTGTCATGGATAGCTAGTTGTTGTGTGTGTGTGTGTGTGTGTGTGTGTGTGGTTTCTTTTGTTTTGGGGGGTTTGGTTTTTTGTGTTTTGTTTTTTTTGAGAGATCGGAGACAAAGGCTGGTATATCCTACTCTGCCATCTTGCTGACTGGAAATGATTTCTTGAATATGACACAAAAACCCCAGGGAACAAAAGCAAAAATGAACAGGTACGACTGCATCAAACTAAAAAACTTTCACACAGCATAGGAAATAATCAACAAAATGAAAAGGCAGTCTATGAAGTGGGAGAAAATATCTGTAAACCATATAACCAATGAGGGGTTAATATCTTAAAAAATAAAGAACTCATACAACTCAATAGGAAATAAAAACAAACAATCTGATTGAAAATGATCAAAGGACCTAAATGGGCATTTTTCCAAATTAGACACACAAATGACCCCCAGAGTAGTGAAAAGATGAAAGATCACTAACCTACAGGAAGATGCTAATCAAGACTGCAGCGAGATACCACCTGACACCTGATAGGATGGTTACTATTGAAAAAGCAAGAGATAAAAAATGGTGGGGATGTAGAGGAAAAAAAGCGCTTGTGCACTATTGGTGGGAATGTAACTTGGAACATAGTAGGGGGGGCACCTCAAAAAGCTAAAAACAGACCCATCATATTGCATGACCCAACAAACCCACCTCTGGGAATACATTCAAAGAAACTGAAAGCAGAACTTTGGAGAGAGATCTGTGCTCTCAGGGTTGTTTCAGCCCTATTCATGATAGCCAAGATGTGGAAGCAGCTGAAGTGTCCACTGTTAGGGGAATAGATAAAGAAATCATGGTTGTATATATATATATACAATGGAATTCTATTCATCCTTTAATAAGATGGATATCCTGCCATTTGTAACAATACGGATGAACCTAAGGGACATTACACTGGGGAAGCAAGCCAGACACAGAAAGAAAACACTGCATGATCTCTCTGACATGTGGGATCTGCACAAGTCAAATATGCAGAAACAGGGAAAACCAGGAGCTTTCCCTTGTGGCTCAGCTGGTAAATAATCCACCTGCAATGCGGGAGACCTGGGTTTGATCCCAGGAGACCAGGGTTCGATCCCTGGGTTGTGAAGATCCCCTGGAGAAGGGAAAGGCTACCCACACCAGTATTCTGGCCTAGAATTCCATGGACTGTATAGTCCAGGAGTCGCAAAGAGTCGGACAAGAGTGAGTGACTTTTACTTTCACATGGGTCAAGGAGGTGGATGAAACACAGGGTACAAAGTTACAATTGTGCAGGATGAAAAAGTTTTCAGGTAGGATAGCATCACAGACTCAATAGACATGAATTTGCACAAACTCCAAGAGATGGTGAAGTACAGGGAAACCCAGTGTGCTGCAGTCCATGGGGTCACAAAGAGTCAGACATGACTTAGAAATTGAACCACAACAACAAATTACTATAGTTAGTATTACTGTATCTTACACTGGAAATTTGCTAAGATGGTAGATTTCAGGTGCTCTCACTACACACCAAAAAATGGTATGTGAGCAGATGAGAGCAAGGATTTTTTTTCTTAATTCTTGATGGATATATATATCTCCATCTAGTAGAGGAGTTCCTAGCATATAAGAACTCAATAAACGCTCAGTAAATAATTTTTGAATGAATAGATTACCTTCTTACATTTCCTCTTATAAGTTTCTCTCTAAGCCCCTGTGCAGTTCTAAGAGTCAAAACTAAGTTATTTCTAAAGTACCTTGACATTAAAATAAGATCAAGCATTCTGACATCACACTTTAGCTTCTCCTGAGGAATGTGATTAAGAAATCAAGACGAGGACCCCATCTGGGTTATTTGTTTATTAGCAGAAAGAATTCTGATGCAATCGCTGTGTTCTGATAAATGAAAAAAAATTTTTTTTCATGCTTTTAAAATGCATCTACTCATAAATGGATAAGAAAGAATTTACTGCCACTTCCAAAGAAAAAGATTAACGAAGGCCAACACAGAACACGCTATACTTCCCTGAATCAAGGGCCATATGAAGAGAACGTCAGTTCCCATGTGCTAGATTTGTTTCTAAGGAATTCTTGTGCTTCTGTGCGGTGTTGTGCTTAGTCGCTCAGTCGTTTCCGACGCTTTGGGACCCCATGGACTGCAGCTCGCCAGGCTCCTCTGTCCACGGGGCTTCTCCAGGCAAGAATACTGGCATGGACTGCCATGCCCTCCTCCAGGGGCACTTCCTGCCCCAGGGATCAAACCTGCGCCTCCTGCACTGTAGGTGATTCTTTACCACTGAGCCACCAGGGAAGTCCATAAATCAAGTACAGAAAACAATAATGTACCCTTCAGTGAATACATACAAAGTGAGTAACTATGGAAATGTAACTCTGATAGAAGAATGGGAAATTATCAGCATTCATGTTCTGCTTCCCAGTACCAGGCATTTCCCTCTGCAAATGGATTATGGGCTGAGGACCCCAGGGAGCAGTCTCTGAAGCAGAGATGAGCACATCGGATGTGTATAAGGGGGTTCCCTTGAGGTCAACACACATGAAAGGAAAGGGGAGAAAGTTGAGTTAGGCAGGGAGAGAAGCTGGGCTGGGCTGTAATCGAATGAAGGTCTCAGCCCACCCCAAAGGCAACTCTGGAGCTAGGATGGACCTTCAGAGGTTGTCCCAGGTTGTAGGGATGGGGCTTCGTAAGTCCCTGTTAATCAGTCACTGCTTTTATCTACCTGTGGAAGGATTTGAACTGTCCTTCAACTGAGGAAATCTCCAATAAAGGTTGACCTCTGAGGGTCACCTTCCTAGCACTCACGGCAGTTGATGCTGGAGCTTCCCTGGTGGATTAGACAGTGAAGAGTTTGCTTGCAATGCAGGAGACCTGGGTTCAGTCCCTGGATCAGGAAGAGCCCCTGGAGAAGGAAACGGCAACCCACTCCGGTATTCTTGCCTAAAGAATCCCATGAACAGAGGAGCCTGGCGAGCCCCAGTCCATGGGGTCGCAAAGAGTCAGACACGACTGAGCAACTAACCCCGCACTTTACGGCAGCTGGAGCGCTAAGTCCGCCATTCCTAAAGGGGCATATGGGTAACACATCCCGGCTTCCACTGCGTTGCCATCCCGACTTCCATGGGAATTGCACCTCTGCCCCCTTTTCTAGTTTAATCGCATCAGGAATAACAATATAATTCATTTTTGCCTGTTTTTAAATTTTATTTTATTGAAGGATTGATTTACAATGCTGTGTTAATTTCTGCTATATAGCAACATGACTCAGTGATACATACAAATATACTCTTTTTCATATTCTTTTCCATTATGGTTTATCACAGGACGTTGACTATCGTTCCTGGTAGGACGCTGTTGTTTATGTATCCTCACCTGTATATGACAGCTCGTGTATGCTAACCCCAGCCTTCCGAAGCTTCACGCCCTTCCTCCCTTGGCAACCACGGTCTGTCCTCTGTGTCTATAAGTCTGTTTCTATTTCGTAGACAAGTTCATCCATGTCATATTTTAGATTCCATGAAGGCGGGATATCATATGAGATTTGTCTTTCTCTGACTTACTTCGCTCACTATGATCATCTCCGGGTCCATCCATGCTGCTGCAGCTAGCGGTGTTCCATTCTTCTCAGTGGTTGCGTGAAACTCCACTGTGTCTATGCACCACATCTTTATCCATTCTTCTGTAAATGTGCATTCAGGTTGTTCCCATGTTTTGTAAACAAGTGGCTATTGCAAAGACTGCTGCTGCAAACAGGGATGCATTTACTGTTTCGAATTTTTGAAGTTTAGATGAATGGAATACTACTGGATGCATCTTTTTCTTTCTCACAAAAAGATATTTTTTAAAGACTGAGCCATGTTACCGAATTTCAATTCAGCTTAACTCATTCATTTGCATTGTTGTACACCCTGTTTTAATAGACCACAGCATGTACACCCTGCTAATTAACAGATCTGTGGGTTGTTCATGACTTTGAATTTTAAATTATGCTTTTCTGAACATGGCTCATGAATGAGCATATATCTTGATGACCATGCACTTGAATTTTCAGGGAATATGCTTAGGAGTAAAATTGCTACTTCCATGTATTTGTGTTTCCACATTGCTAGAAAATGCCAAAATGCTTTCTAGTTTTCACTGCCAGCAGCTGTGTCTGAGAGTCCCCGTTGCCATCTGTCTGTATCTGCGAGAATAGGCTTGGTAACGCTACAGTAAACCGCAGATCTGAGTGGCATACAACAACAAAGATATACAAACATAGAAAATTTCCATCATTAAGAAGGGACCTGAGCCCATCCAAGTGCCCTAGACTAGAAGCTGCTGTGGACACATGAGCAAACTCAGCCACAATTCTGTCANCTGCATGATCTCTCTGACATGTGGGATCTGCACAAGTCAAATATGCAGAAACAGGGAAAACCAGGAGCTTTCCCTTGTGGCTCAGCTGGTAAATAATCCACCTGCAATGCGGGAGACCTGGGTTTGATCCCAGGAGACCAGGGTTCGATCCCTGGGTTGTGAAGATCCCCTGGAGAAGGGAAAGGCTACCCACACCAGTATTCTGGCCTAGAATTCCATGGACTGTATAGTCCAGGAGTCGCAAAGAGTCGGACAAGAGTGAGTGACTTTTACTTTCACATGGGTCAAGGAGGTGGATGAAACACAGGGTACAAAGTTACAATTGTGCAGGATGAAAAAGTTTTCAGGTAGGATAGCATCACAGACTCAATAGACATGAATTTGCACAAACTCCAAGAGATGGTGAAGTACAGGGAAACCCAGTGTGCTGCAGTCCATGGGGTCACAAAGAGTCAGACATGACTTAGAAATTGAACCACAACAACAAATTACTATAGTTAGTATTACTGTATCTTACACTGGAAATTTGCTAAGATGGTAGATTTCAGGTGCTCTCACTACACACCAAAAAATGGTATGTGAGCAGATGAGAGCAAGGATTTTTTTTCTTAATTCTTGATGGATATATATATCTCCATCTAGTAGAGGAGTTCCTAGCATATAAGAACTCAATAAACGCTCAGTAAATAATTTTTGAATGAATAGATTACCTTCTTACATTTCCTCTTATAAGTTTCTCTCTAAGCCCCTGTGCAGTTCTAAGAGTCAAAACTAAGTTATTTCTAAAGTACCTTGACATTAAAATAAGATCAAGCATTCTGACATCACACTTTAGCTTCTCCTGAGGAATGTGATTAAGAAATCAAGACGAGGACCCCATCTGGGTTATTTGTTTATTAGCAGAAAGAATTCTGATGCAATCGCTGTGTTCTGATAAATGAAAAAAAATTTTTTTTCATGCTTTTAAAATGCATCTACTCATAAATGGATAAGAAAGAATTTACTGCCACTTCCAAAGAAAAAGATTAACGAAGGCCAACACAGAACACGCTATACTTCCCTGAATCAAGGGCCATATGAAGAGAACGTCAGTTCCCATGTGCTAGATTTGTTTCTAAGGAATTCTTGTGCTTCTGTGCGGTGTTGTGCTTAGTCGCTCAGTCGTTTCCGACGCTTTGGGACCCCATGGACTGCAGCTCGCCAGGCTCCTCTGTCCACGGGGCTTCTCCAGGCAAGAATACTGGCATGGACTGCCATGCCCTCCTCCAGGGGCACTTCCTGCCCCAGGGATCAAACCTGCGCCTCCTGCACTGTAGGTGATTCTTTACCACTGAGCCACCAGGGAAGTCCATATATCAAGTACAGAAAACAATAATGTACCCTTCAGTGAATACATACAAAGTGAGTAACTATGGAAATGTAACTCTGATAGAAGAATGGGAAATTACCAGCATTCATGTTCTGCTTCCCAGTACCAGGCATTTCCCTCTGCAAAAGGATTATGGGCTGAGGACCCCAGGGAGCAGTCTCTGAAGCAGAGATGAGCACATCGGATGTGTATAAGGGGGTTCCCTTGAGGTCAACACACATGAAAGGAAAGGGGAGAAAGTTGAGTTAGGCAGGGAGAGAAGCTGGGCTGGGCTGTAATCGAATGAAGGTCTCAGCCCACCCCAAAGGCAACTCTGGAGCTAGGATGGACCTTCAGAGGTTGTCCCAGGTTGTAGGGATGGGGCTTCGTAAGTCCCTGTTAATCAGTCACTGCTTTTATCTACCTGTGGAAGGATTTGAACTGTCCTTCAACTGAGGAAATCTCCAATAAAGGTTGACCTCTGAGGGTCACCTTCCTAGCACTCACGGCAGTTGATGCTGGAGCTTCCCTGGTGGATTAGACAGTGAAGAGTTTGCTTGCAATGCAGGAGACCTGGGTTCAGTCCCTGGATCAGGAAGAGCCCCTGGAGAAGGAAACGGCAACCCACTCCGGTATTCTTGCCTAAAGAATCCCATGAACAGAGGAGCCTGGCGAGCCCCAGTCCATGGGGTCGCAAAGAGTCAGACACGACTGAGCAACTAACCCCGCACTTTACGGCAGCTGGAGCGCTAAGTCCGCCATTCCTAAAGGGGCATATGGGTAACACATCCCGGCTTCCACTGCGTTGCCATCCCGACTTCCATGGGAATTGCACCTCTGCCCCCTTTTCTAGTTTAATCGCATCAGGAATAACAATATAATTCATTTTTGCCTGTTTTTAAATTTTATTTTATTGAAGGATTGATTTACAATGCTGTGTTAATTTCTGCTATATAGCAACATGACTCAGTGATACATACAAATATACTCTTTTTCATATTCTTTTCCATTATGGTTTATCACAGGACGTTGACTATCGTTCCTGGTAGGACGCTGTTGTTTATGTATCCTCACCTGTATATGACAGCTCGTGTATGCTAACCCCAGCCTTCCGAAGCTTCACGCCCTTCCTCCCTTGGCAACCACGGTCTGTCCTCTGTGTCTATAAGTCTGTTTCTATTTCGTAGACAAGTTCATCCATGTCATATTTTAGATTCCATGAAGGCGGGATATCATATGAGATTTGTCTTTCTCTGACTTACTTCGCTCACTATGATCATCTCCGGGTCCATCCATGCTGCTGCAGCTAGCGGTGTTCCATTCTTCTCAGTGGTTGCGTGAAACTCCACTGTGTCTATGCACCACATCTTTATCCATTCTTCTGTAAATGTGCATTCAGGTTGTTCCCATGTTTTGTAAACAAGTGGCTATTGCAAAGACTGCTGCTGCAAACAGGGATGCATTTACTGTTTCGAATTTTTGAAGTTTAGATGAATGGAATACTACTGGATGCATCTTTTTCTTTCTCACAAAAAGATATTTTTTAAAGACTGAGCCATGTTACCGAATTTCAATTCAGCTTAACTCATTCATTTGCATTGTTGTACACCCTGTTTTAATAGACCACAGCATGTACACCCTGCTAATTAACAGATCTGTGGGTTGTTCATGACTTTGAATTTTAAATTATGCTTTTCTGAACATGGCTCATGAATGAGCATATATCTTGATGACCATGCACTTGAATTTTCAGGGAATATGCTTAGGAGTAAAATTGCTACTTCCATGTATTTGTGTTTCCACATTGCTAGAAAATGCCAAAATGCTTTCTAGTTTTCACTGCCAGCAGCTGTGTCTGAGAGTCCCCGTTGCCATCTGTCTGTATCTGCGAGAATAGGCTTGGTAACGCTACAGTAAACCGCAGATCTGAGTGGCATACAACAACAAAGATATACAAACATAGAAAATTTCCATCATTAAGAAGGGACCTGAGCCCATCCAAGTGCCCTAGACTAGAAGCTGCTGTGGACACATGAGCAAACTCAGCCACAATTCTGTCAAATGATAATCACCCCAAAGCTAGGGTTTTAGAAATAGCAGCCATTTATATAGCTCATTAATTTGTATAGGGCTCAGCTGTGTGGGTTCTCTTGCCCTTAGCTGAACTTGCTTCTTCTAGCTGCCAAAGATAAGAGCTGGGATATTTTTTTGAAGAAAGATTTAATTTGTATACAGAATTTAGGGAGAATTTAGAGGGGCAAAAGGTGATTCTCTCATTACCAATTTTCTCAGCCAGAAAAGACTGAACATCCAGAAAAATGAGTCACTTTACTCCTTTGAGAATAAGAAGAACAAGAGGAAAAATTGAGAATAAACGTATGTCCAAGATTTAGTGGTGGAAGCAAGCAGATTCATGAGATACTGTGGGAAAGTTATTCATAAATGGTTTATTCATCATTTCAGTGAAAACTGTAAAAATATCTGATAGTTGTCTCTGTCCCTTGGTCAGGTTGCGCCTGTGCTTCAGGGCCTTTCAAGTAAACTTTCTTCAGGGGTCAGAGGAGCCCCACGGAAGGGTTAGAGCCCCACTTTGTCATTGCTGGGAGAACTGCAGTGGATGCGGTGAGCACACCAAGGATGGGAACCACCAACAGCTTTGAACATGAAACTCTGCCTTTGCATCCCTGACTCCTGGACGTGGGAAGGGCAAGGTAGGAATGGGGAGTGGAAAACAGATCCCAACTCAAACTGCATCCCGTCCTCAGAAGGGATAAGCTTGGCCCCTTTATGCCCAGGCAGCCAGGGCCATGTCTAAAAGAGAAACACATACTGCAGATGAGCAGCTCTGGATGGGTAAGAAAGAACACCTGCCATTTCTTTCCCATCATGCGGACACGTTATCCAAAATTGGTTGCAATGTAGTCTGTTAAGGAAGAAAAAATAAAAAGATGGTGTTCTAAGGACTGGGCTTCCCAGGTGGAACAAGTGGTAAAGAACCCGCCTGCCACTGCAGTAGACATGGGACAGAGGTTCAATCCCTGGGTCGGGCGTGATCCCCTGGAGGAGGGCATGGCAACCCGCTCCAGTATTTTTGCCTGGAGAATCCCATGGACAGAGGAGCCTAGTGGGCTACAGTTCATGGGGTTGCAAAGAGTCGGACACTACTGAAGTGACTTAGCATTCCTGCACACATTCTAAGCATTAGAGAAAGCCTATGTTCCCTGTGCTATCCAGCAGCTCCTCATCAGCTAGCTGTCTTACACCTGATAGCATACGACCAATGCTCATTCAGTCGTGTCCAGCTCTTTGTGACTCCATGGACTGTAGCCCGCTGGGCTCCTCCATCCATGGGATTCTCCAGGCAAGAATACTGGAGTGGACTGCCATTACCAGTACAGTAATGTAAAAATAATAATGATATTTAAAATTTTTAAATATAGGAAAAAAAGAAAAAGCCTAGATTATGCCAAAATTGTTACCTTTGGGAGAAAAGAGGATAGATAATTATTATATCTTCCATACGTACTTCTCTTTATTACCATAAACACACAATTATCCTTTTGTGATCAGATGAAATAATTGTCATAACAATAGGTTAAAATTCTCATGTTTCTATGATCAAGCATGTTCCCATTCCCGTTGTAATGTCAATGGGCTGAGAAAGAAGCAAAGAGATTCTAGAAATCATTGCTTTCATTACTGAACTGGGAACCTGCCAGAAAGCAAGCTCCACTCTGGGTCCCAGCTGTTGGTGATCTGTTACGGACCAGATGTTTGTGCCCACACCCCCCCCCAACAAATTCATGTATTGAAATCTTAACCTTTAATGTGACTGTATTTGTACTTGGAGATGACTTTAAGAGGTAATTAAGGTTAAATGAGGCCATAATCCTCATTTAATGGGGTCCTAATCCTTATGGGATTTTGCTGTTGTTCAGTGGCTAAGTCCTGTCTCTTTGCAACTCTGTACACTCCAGAACAGGCTTCCAGTGGCGCCAGTGGTAAAGAACCCACTTGCCAATGCAGGCAATGTAAGAAATGTAAGTTCAACCCCTGGGTCAGGAAGATCCCCTGGAGAAGGAAATGGCAACCCAGTCCAGTATTCTTGCCTGGAGAATCCCACAGACAGAGGAGCCTGGTGGGCTACAGTCCATAGAGTTGCAAAGAGTCAGACACAACTGAAGCGACTTAGCATTCACATGCACACACACTCTGCACAGAAGTTACGTGAGCAGAGTAACAATATACAGCCTTGTAATGCTCCTTTCCCAGTTTTTTCCAGTCAGTTGCTCCATGTCCTGTTCTAGCTGTTGATTCTTGACCCACATAAAGGTTTCTCAGGCAATAGGTAAGATGTTCCGGTATTCCCACAACTTTATGAATTTTCCACAGTTTATTGTGATCCACACAAAGGTTCTAGCATAGTCAATGAAGTAGATGTTTTTCTGGAATTTCTTTGCTTTCTCTATGATCCAACAAATGTTGGCATTTGACCTCTGGTTCCTCTGCCTTTTCTAAACCCTGCTTGTACATCTGGAAGTTCTGGGTTCATGTAATGCTAAAGCCTACCATGAAGGCTTTTGAGCATAACCTTGCTAGCATGTGAAATGAGCACAATTGTGTGGTAGTCTGAATATCAGTACTGCATGCACTTCTTTGGAACTGGGCTGAAAACTGACCTTTGCCAGTCCTGTGGACAGTGCTGAGTTTTCCAAATTTGCTGACATACTGAGCATAGCACTTTAATAGTATCATCTTTAGGATTTCAAATAGCTCAACTGGAATTCCATCACCTCCACTAGTTTTGTTCATAGTAATGCTTCCTAAGGCCCACTTGACTTTACACTCCAGGATGCCTGGCTTTAGCTGAGTGACCACACCATTCTGTTTATCCATGTCATTAAGACCATTTTTGTATAGTTCTTCTTCTGTGTATTCTTCCACCTCGTCTAAATCTCTTCTGCTTTTGTTAGATCCTTACAATTTCTGTCCTTTATTGAGCCCATCTTTGCATGAAATTTTCCCTTGATTCTCCAATTTTCTTGAAGAGATCTCTAGTCTTTCCAATTCTACTGTTTTCCTCTATTTCTTTGCATTGATCACTGAGAAAGGCCTTTTCTCTCTCCTTGCTATATTCTGCATTCAATCAGGTATATCTTTCTCCTTCTCCCTTGCCGTTTGCTTCTCTTCTTTCCTCAGCTATTTGTAAGGCCTCCTCAGACAGCCACTTGCCTTCTTGAATTTCTTTTTCTTCGGGATGGTTTTGGTCATTGCTTCCTATACAGTATTACAAACCTTTGTCCACAGTTCTTCAGGCACTCCATTCACCAGATCTAATCCCTTGAATCTATTCATCATCTCTACTGTATAACTGCAAGGGATTTAATTTAGGTCATACCTGAATGGTCCAGTGGTTTTCCCCATTTTCTTCAATTTAAGTCTGAATTTGGCAATAAGTACTTCATGATCTGAGCCACAGTCAGCTCCTGGTCTTGCTTTTGCTGACTGTATAGCGCTTCTCCATCTTCGGCTGCAAAGAATATAATCAATCTGATTTCAGTATTGACCATCTGGGGATGTCCATTTGTGGAGTTGTCTCTTGTGTTTTTGGAAGAGGATATTTGCTATGACCAGTGCATTCTGTTAGTAAAACTCTGTTCACTTTGCCCTGCTTCATTTTGTACTCCAAGGCCAAAGTTACCTGTTACTCCAAATATCTCTTGACTTCCTACTTTTGCATTCCAGTCCCCAAAGGATGAAAAGGACATCTTTTTTTTTTTCTTTTTTGCAGGGGTAGGAGATTAGTTCTAGGTCTTGTAGGTCATTATAGAACCATTTAGCTTCTTCAGCATTAGTGGTTGGGCCATAGTCTTGGAATACTGTGATATTGAATGGTTTGCCTTGGAAACGAACAGAGACCATCCTGTTGTTTATGAGATTGCACCCAGGTACTTCATTTTGAACTCTTTTGTTGACTTCAGGCTACTTCATTTCTTCTAAGGGATTCTTGCCCAGAGTAGTAGATATAATGGTAAGCTGAATTAAATTCACCCATTTTGGTCCATTTTAGTTCACTGATTCTTAAAAGGTCCATGTTCACTCTTACTATCTCCTGTTTGACCACTTCCAGTTTACCTTACATTCCATGGATCTATGGACGTAATCCTTCAGGTTCCTATGCTATATTGTTCTTTACAGCATCAGACTTTACTTCCACCACCAGTCACATCCACAACTAGGCATTGTTTTTGCTGTGGGCTCTGTCTCTTCATGCTATTTCTCCACTCTTCTCCAGTAGCATATTGATCAACAGGGGAGCTCATCTTTCAGTGTCATATCTTTTTGCCTTTTCATACTGTTCATGGGGTTCTCAAGGCAAGAACAGTATGGACCTAACAGAAGAAAGAGTATGGACCTAACAGAAGCAGAAGATATTAAGAACAGGTGGTAGGAATACACAGAAGAACTGTACAAAAAAGATCTTAACAACCCAGATAACCATGATGGTGTGATCACTCACCTAGAGCCAGATATCCTGGAGTCCAAAGTCAAATGGGCCTTAGGAATCATCATTACAAACAAAGCTAGTGGAGGTGATGGAATTCCAACTGAGCTGTTTAAAAGCCTAAAAGATGATGCTGTGAAAGTGCTGCACTCAATATGCCTGCAAATTTGGAAAATTCAGCAGTGGCCACAGGATTGGAAAAAGTCAATTTTCATTACAATTCCAAAGAAAGGCAATGCCAAAGAATGTTCAAACTATCTCACATTTGCACTTATCTCACATGCTAGCTAAGTAATGCCCCAAATTCTCCAAGCTAGGCTTCGATAGTATGTGAACCAAGAATGTCCAGACGTTCAAGCTGGATTTATAAGGCAGAGGAACCAGAGATCAAAATTACAACATCTGTTGGATCACCCAAAAAGCAAGAGAGTTCCAGAAAAATATCTACTTCTGCTTTATTGACTGTGTGGATCACAACAAAGGAAAACTTCTTAAAGAGATGGGAATACCAGACTACCTTATCTGCCTCCTGAGAAATCTGTATGCAGGTCAAGAAGAACCAGACATGGACTGGTTCCAAATTGGGAAAGGAGTTCAACAAGGCTGTATGTTGTCACCCTGGTTATTTGACTTCTGTGCAGAGTACATCATGTGAAATGCCAGGCTGGATGAAGCACAAGCTGGAATCAAGATTGCCAAGAGAATATCAATAACTTCAGATATGCAGATGACACCACCCTTATGGCAAAAAGTGAAGAACTAAAGAGCCTCTTGATGAAAGTGAAAGAGGAGAGTGAAAAAGTTGGCTTAAAACTCAACATTCAGAAAACTAACACCACGGCATCTGATCCCATCACTTCATGGGAAACAGATGGGGAAACAATGGAAACAGTGACAGACTTTATTTTGGGGGGGCTCCAAAATCACTGCAGATGGTGGCTACAGCCATGAAATTAAAAGATGCTTGCTTCTTGGGAGGAAAGTCATCACCAACCTAAACAGCATATTGAAAAGCAAAGACATTAGTTTGCCAAGAAAGGTCCATCTAGTCAAAGCTATGATTTTTCCAGTAGTCATGTATGGATGTGAGAGTTGGACCATAAAGAAAGAGAAGTGCTGAAGAATTGATACTTTTGAACTGTGGTGTTAGAGAAAACACTTGAGAGTCTCCTGGACAGCAAGGAGATCCAACCAGTCAATCCTAAAGGAAATCAGTCCTGAATATTCATTGGAAAGACTGAGGCTGAAGCTGAAACCCTAATACTTTGGCCACCTGGTGCAAATAACTAACTCCTTTAAAAGGCCCTGATGCTGGGAAAGATTGAAGGCAGGAGGAGAAGGGGACGACACAGAATGAGATGGTTGGATGGCATCACTGACTCAATGGACATGAGTTTAAGCATGCTCCGGGAGTTGGTGATAGACAGAGAAGCCTGCGTGCTGCAGTCCAAGTGGTCACAAAGAGTCGGACACAACTGAGCAACTCAACTGAACTGAACTATGTCTCTCTCTCCACAGAGAAGAAAGGTTATTTGAGGACATTGTAAGGAGGCAGTTTTCTGCAGTCCAGAAAGAGAGCTCTCACCAGGAACCAATTAGCCAACACCTTGATCTCGAACTTGCAGCCCCCAGAACTGTGAGAAATAAATTTCTGTTCTTAAGCCACCCAGTCTATGGTGTTTTGTCCTGGAAACCTGAGCTTTTACATGATGAGCCGGAGGGCCTGCACCAGGCACCCTCAATACCCTGTAGCTCCAGAATTCCATGCAGTTTGGTTCTTCCCTGAAGCTGAACCCAAGTTCAGAGCCTAGAGAGCTGAGCTGTGAGTTGGAGGAATATCTTGCAAATATCACAGTCACCCTACTATATTGCAAAATTCCTTCTGCAGGGTGAATCTAGATGCTTCGTACCATATATGTATTGACAAGGTCACCTGAACTGCCTAATCCCCAAATTTTGAAGGACAAAACTCATTGTAGTTGATGTCAATGGATCTAGCCCATCACAAACTCACTGCTGTTTCCTTTCCCTCTATTGCTGCTTCACACAGTATAACACAGAGCACAATGAGTGGTATCATATATCCTCTCACACCAAGCAGTTTAATCAAGAATGCCTTTATTCTTACACTAGGTAATAAGGATGAACTGTGGTGTTGGAGACTCTTGAGAGTCTCTTGGCGTACAAGGAGATCCAACCAGTCCATTCTGAAGGAGATCAGCCCTGGGATTTCTTTGGAAGGAATGATGCTGAAGCTGAAACTCCAGTACTTTGGCCACCTCATGCGAAGAGTTGACTCATTGGAAAAGACTCTGATGCTGGGAGGGATTGGGGGCAGGAGAAGAAGGGGTCGACAGAGGATGAGATGGCTGGATGGCATCACGGACTCGATGGATGTGAGTCTGAGTGAACTCCAGGAGTTGGTGATGGACAGGGAGGCCTGGCGTGCTGCAATTCATGGGGTCGCAAAGAGTCGGACACGACTGAGCGACTGAACTGAACTGAACTGAATAAGGATGAAATTTCACATTAGCTATCCCTTTTCCAGACCCTCCCCCCTTGAACTAATGCTTCCATCTTGTCTTAATGATAAAAAGGATATTGTTTCAACTAATTTCCAAATGAAGTTACAATGTCAAGAAAACTTTCTTTTTGCTACCAGGCCAAGAAAATTTTTAAGTAATGTCAAGTTTATTTTTTATGCAGTTTTTAAATCATTGAAAGAATTTTCAGGAAAGTTTCATTCCTTTTTTTGAAACTACTAGAGTGCAGTCCTTCCCAAATCATCAGGCCCGAGCCCTCACCTCAGGAAACACGTCACAGGTCAAGGGGTCCAAACTCTGAGGCTGCGGTGTGGGCTTCAGCACTTCTGAGCTGTGTGCCACCATCTCAGGAAAGGTCATCTCCATTCCATATGTTTTTAAGACAAAGGCAGCAGAGCTGAGGCTCTTCCTGACTCTATAGGGAAACTGGAACACATTGAGCTTCACACGCTTCCTTGATCTTGAATCGGTTGGCACTGCCCCCACAGCCGCCATACCAGAATTGTCAGCAAGTCTGTTCCTTCTGGTTACAGGACCATTTCAGGACATAATCCTGGCACGCTCCTTTCACAGGAGCCAGGGAACAGGGATCTACAAGAAAGTGAATGCAGAAAAGAGAGACCTGCATGAGTGAGACAGCTTAAAAATGAATCCTAACCTAACAACTGGTTGTGTGACCTTGAGGGTAACTTACCCTCTATGAGCCTCAGTTTCCTCAACCATAAAAGCAATTAAAAAAACCACTGCATTACAAGTTTGTCATAAAGTGTCACATAGTGTACGTGAAAGGGTAATACAATTAGAGCTATTATTTGGCACAGTGTATAGTATATGGCAGATATACCAGACAATGTATAAATGAGTGAATGAGTGAATCGATAAAGCTTTTCTCAATGAAATACTAGCAAACCAAATTCAACAGCACATTAAAAGGATAGTATACCATGATCAAGTGGGATTTACCTCTGGGATGCAAGGATAGTTCAACATATACAAATCAATAAACATAATCACCACATTAGCAGAATGAAGTGTAAAAATCATATGATTATCTCAACGGATGAAGAAAAAGCACTTGACAAAATTCAAGAGAACGCCTCACTTGCTTATCATGCTTATGTCCCTTTTTTTTTCAAACCATCGCTCAATCCCTTGCCTAATCCCCAAATGTTCCAGGCTTCTAAAGGCCTAAGCAAATCAAGCTAATTTATTATTTACTTCAGCCTGACACTTGCCCAAGAAGTTATCTATTAAAAGAAAAATACAATGTTACTGGAAAATAGCATTGAGAATCCCCCCGTTGCAAGAGCAAGATCTGGAATGCCTATTTTAAATTTTAAACCAGACAAGAATTTTCCCAGGTCTGTAACCTCTATCTTTTAGGGAGAACAGATTTCCTTGGGCACACTCTATACTGGAGGGAAATATTCTTGTCTTATAAGTGCAGAATGATGGTGTCTTCCAAATAATTTCCCCTCGGCCTTCCAAGTATTCCCAAATAAAGAGGATGTTGTCTTTGGAAAGAAATTCATGATCTGTTCCCGGGAAGTTGCCCACTCACCTCCCACTAGTATAATCAGCACAGATAGGTTTTCCTGAGTATGCAGATGTCCTGGATCCCAGCAAATGAGATATATTCATGGGAATTGTTTTCTACCTTAAATAAGCACATCAGAACTAGCCTGTTCCATGACTCCGTGGAGGGTGTAACACAGCAAGTAACAAGGGCCCAGGATAAACCAGAGAAAACGCTGCTCCAAAAACATGGAAGGTGGGGGTGAGCAACAGGAAAACAACCCAGGGTGACCGCGGTGCTCTGGCGGATCAACACATAGACTTGGGGCT
Source organism: Neotragus pygmaeus (assembly GCA_006410875.1). Taxonomy (NCBI): domain Eukaryota; kingdom Metazoa; phylum Chordata; class Mammalia; order Artiodactyla; family Bovidae; genus Neotragus; species Neotragus pygmaeus. Next base: position 421 of record SJYV01052591.1, on the reverse strand, counting down.
CAACAATCAGCTGGCCCCAGCCTCTACCGTTACAAACGGATTCCAAACAGACAGCCAAGCACTAGCCTGACAAACCACACACTTTGCCAGGGACCCCTTGTGGTTTTCGTCTTTCGAAGCCCCACCCTTGTCTTTCGCCTGAGGCAATCAAACATAGGTTGCTTCTTCTAGATTATACTTCTGAGGGTAACACTGCCCAGCAGAACTTGGTGCCATGAGGGAAACATTCTATATCAGCCCCATCCAATACAGGAGCTATTGCCCACGGGGCTGCTGGGCATTAAAAATGTGGCTTTTGCAACCAAGGAACTACATTTTTCCTTTGATTCGATTGCAAATTATTTTTTTTTAATTTTTTTAATTATTTTTTTTTAATTTGACTTTACAATACTCTATTGGCTTTGCCATACATCGACATGAA
>SJYV01052586.1:0-13099 GCA_006410875.1 Neotragus pygmaeus | reverse complement strand
CCATCAGAACCTGGTGTCCCTGAGCCGCCTCGACTTTGACCCCGAGGAATGGATCCCACCATGTTGGCACGTGTTTCAACCATGAGGGAAAGCCTCGAGGGGAAGCCTCAGACCTCTGTGTCACCTCGACAGGAAGCCTGAGCCTGCAGTTACAGCTCAGGAGAAAAGTGGAGGTGCACGTCTCCACTCAAGACAAGACCTGACACCCTTGGGGAGCCTTCAGAGGAACCCCACGGTCCACGTCTGCAGTGGAGAGGAATCCTCAGGTGTCAGATGAGGACTTAGAATCCAGAACAGACCGCCAAGGAATGCCCAGAGGCCCCTGGCAACTCCCGTGGAGGCTGGCCTTTCCGGAGGGCCCCAGAGTGGTTCCCTGGGGTCCCCGTCGTAAGTCGAGAAGAACCTGCCGTAACTCGAGAAAAACCAGGAGGATCTCCCCTCCAGGCGAGATGAGGTCTTTTTCCTCTGTAGCACTTTGTGGGAAATCACCCCATCCCTCATGAACCTCGACGGGTTCCTTCACACGCTTGCAGAGACTCAAGAATATCCCGACATACAGGTCTCCACGCGAAAGGAACACCGAGGGTGCCGCCACAACTCAAGAGGAGCTCAGTGTCCCCCTGCTCCGTTCGAAACCAGGGTTCCTCTCACTGATTCATCAGTGAACGATTCCTACCAGTCCTGTGGCATATCAAGAGGAGGTGCTCTCCACAGGAGTGTTCAGTGGAACTCTGGGGGTCGTGCCACCTGTTACACGAGACCCCCAGATGTCGTTGTCCACTCCAACGTATCCTTCTGGCCCTGAGTAGCCTCGACTGTCACCCCGAGAATTGGCTCCCACCATGTTGGCACATGTTTTAACCCTGTGGGAAAGCCTCGAGGGGAAGCCCCAGACCCCTATGTCATCTCGACGGGAAGCCTGACCCGGCAGCTACAGTTCAGGAGGAAAGCAGAGGTGCACATCTCCACTCAAGACGAGACCTGACTTCCCTGGGGAGCCTCCAGAGGAACCCTATGGTCCACGTCTGCAGAGGAGCGGAATCCTCATGTGCCAGGCGATGACTTAGGAGCCAGAAGCGACTGCAAAAGAAACCCAGAGGCCCTTGGCAACTCGCTTGGAGCCTGGCCTTTCTGGAGGCCTCAGGGGCGGGTCCCTGGAGTCCACATTGAAACTCGAGAGGAACCTGCCGCAACTCGAGAAAGACCAAGATGATTTCCACTTCAAGCGAGATGAGGCCCTTGTCCTCTTTGGCATCTCACGGGAACTCACCCCATCCCTCATGAACCTCAACGGGTTCCTGCATACCCTTGCACTGACTCAAGAATAGCCCGACATACAGGTCTGCATGCGAGAGGAACACTGAGGGTCCCGAGACAACTCATGCAGACCCCTGTGCCCCCTGCTCAGCTCGAGATCAGGTCACCTTTCCCTGCTTCTTCAGGAATGGATTCCCGACCATCCCATCGCATCTCAAGAGGAGGAGCTCACCAGAAGAGTGTTCACAAGAACTCCAGGGGTCGCACCACCTGTTACACGAGACCCCCAGATGTCTCTGTCCACTCCAACGTATCCTGGTGGCCCTGAGCAGCCTCGATTGTCATCCCGAGGATTGGCTCCCACCACGTTGGCACGTGTTTTAACCCTGTGGGAAAGCCTCGAGTGGAAGCCCCAGACCAATGTGTGACCTCGACAGGAACCCTGATCCTGCAGCTACAGCTCGGGAGGAAAGCGGAGGTGCACATCTCCACGCAACACGAGACCTGACTCCCCTAGAGAGCCTCTAGAGGAACCCCACGGTCCACGTCTGCAGTGGAGAGGAATCCTCAGGTGCCACACGAAGACTTAGGAGCCGGAAGCCACTGCCAAGGAATCCCCAGAGGCCCTGGCAACTTGCGTGGAGCCTGGCCTTTCTGGAGGCCTCAGGGGCAGTTCCCTGGGGTCCACGTTGTAACTCCAGAGGAACCTGCCCCAACTCAAGAAAAACCAAGATGATTTCCACTCCAAGTGAGATGAGGCCCTTGTCCTCTTCGGCACCTCACGGGAAGTCACCCCAACCCTCATGAACCTCAATGGGTTCTTTCACACACTTGCAGTGACTCAAGAATAGCCCGACATACAGGTCTCCATGCGAGACGAACACCGAGGGTCCCGCCACAACTCAAACGGATCCCTGCTCAGCTCGAGATCAGGCCTCCTTTCCCTGGTTTTTCAGGGATGGATTCCCGACCGTCCCATCGCATATCAAGAGGAGGTGCTCACCACAGGAGTGTTCACAGGAAATCCAGGGTCACGCCACCTGTTACACGAGACCCCCAGATGTCTCTGTCCACTCCAACATGTCCTGGTGGTCCTGAGCCACCTGGACTGTCACCCCGAGGATTTGCTCCCACCACTTTGGCACGTGTTTTAACCCTGTGGGAAAACCTCGAGGGGAAGCCCCAGACCCCTGTGACACCTCGATGGGAAGACTGACCCTGCATCTACAGCTCAGGAGGAAAGCGGAGGTGCACATCTCCACTCACGATGAGACCTGAATCCCCTGGGGAGCCTCCAGAGGAACCCCAAGGTCCACGTCTGCACTGTAGAGGAATACTCAGGTTCCAAACGAGGACTTTGGAGCCGGAAGCGACTGCCAAGGAATCCCCAGCAGCCCGTGGCAACTCGCTTCGAGCCTGGCCTTTCTAGAGGCCTCAGGGCCGGGTCCCTGGGGTCCAGGAAGTAACACGAGAGGAACCTGCCAAAACTCGAGAAAAACTAAGACTATTTCCCCTCCAAGCGAGATGAGGCCATTGTACTCTTTGGCACCTCACGGGAATTCACCCCATCCCTCATGAACTTCGAGGGGTTCCTTCACACCCTTGCAGTGACTCAAGAATAGCCCAACATACAGGTCTCCATGTGAGAGGAACATCGAGGGTCCCGACACTACTCAAGAGGACCCCCGTGTCCCCCTGTTCAGCTCGAGATCAGGCCTCCTTTCCCAGCTTCATCGAGGAAGGGTTCCGTATGGTCCCGTTGCATGTCATGAGGAGGCTCTTGCCACAGGAATGTCCAAAGGAACTCCGGGGATTGGGCCACGTGATCCACATTAATACCAGATGTCTCTGTCCATTCCAGAGGAACCTGGTGGCCCTGCACAACCTCGACAGTCACCCCGAATATTGGTTCCCACCACAGTGGCACATATTTCAACCCTGTGGGAAAGCCTCGAAGGCAAGACCCAGACCCCTGTGTCACCTCGACGGGAAGCATGACCCTGCCGCTACAACACGTGAGGAATGCGGAGGTGCACGTCTCCACTCAAGAAGAGACCTGACTCACCTGGGGAGACTCCACAGGAACCCCACGGTTCACGTCTGCAGTGGAGAGTAATCCTCAGGTGTCAGACGAGGACTTAGAAGCCGGAACTGACTGCCAAGTAATCCCCAGAAGACCCTGGCAACTCACTTTTAGCCTGGGCTTTCAGAGGCCTCAGGGGCGGGTCCCTGGGGTCCACGTCATAACTCGAGAGGAACCTGCCGCAATTTGAGAAAAACCAGGAGGATCTCCCTTCCAAGCGAGATGAGGCCCTTGTCCTCTGTGGAACCTCATGGAAAGTCACCCCATCCCTCATGAACCTCAACAGCTTCCTTCACACCCTTGCAGTGACACAAGAAAGCCCGAATTACACATCTCCACACAAGAGGAACATTGAGGGTCCCTGCACAACTCAAGAGGAACACCGTGTTCCCCTGCTTTGCACGAAGTTAGGCTTGCTTTCCCTGCTTCTTCAGGTAAGGATTCCCGACAGTCTCATGGCATCTCAGGAGGAGGTGCTCTCCACAGGAGTGTCCAGAGGAACTCCGGGGGTCACTCCACCTGTTCCAGCAGACCCCCAGGTGTCTCTGTCCACTCCAACTTATCCTGGTGGCCCTGCGCCGCCTAGACTGTCACCCCGAGGATTGGCTGCCACCACGTTGGCACATGTCTCAAGCCTGTGGGAAAGCCTCGAGGGGAAGCCCCAGACCCCTGTGTCACCTCGACGGGAAGCCTGACCCTGCGGCTACAACTCAGGATGATAGCCGACGTGCACGTCTCCACTGGAGACGAGACCTGAATCCTTTGGGGAGCCTCCAGAGGAACCCCACGGTGCACATCTCAAGTGGAGAGGAATCCTCAGGTGCCAGACGAGGACTTAGGAGACCGAATCGATTGCCAAGTAATNTCCTTCACACCCTTGCAGTGACTCAAGAATAGCCCAACATACAGGTCTCCATGTGAGAGGAACATCGAGGGTCCCGACACTACTCAAGAGGACCCCCGTGTCCCCCTGTTCAGCTCGAGATCAGGCCTCCTTTCCCAGCTTCATCGAGGAAGGGTTCCGTATGGTCCCGTTGCATGTCATGAGGAGGCTCTTGCCACAGGAATGTCCAAAGGAACTCCGGGGATTGGGCCACGTGATCCACATTAATACCAGATGTCTCTGTCCATTCCAGAGGAACCTGGTGGCCCTGCACAACCTCGACAGTCACCCCGAATATTGGTTCCCACCACAGTGGCACATATTTCAACCCTGTGGGAAAGCCTCGAAGGCAAGACCCAGACCCCTGTGTCACCTCGACGGGAAGCATGACCCTGCCGCTACAACACGTGAGGAATGCGGAGGTGCACGTCTCCACTCAAGAAGAGACCTGACTCACCTGGGGAGACTCCACAGGAACCCCACGGTTCACGTCTGCAGTGGAGAGTAATCCTCAGGTGTCAGACGAGGACTTAGAAGCCGGAACTGACTGCCAAGTAATCCCCAGAAGACCCTGGCAACTCACTTTTAGCCTGGGCTTTCAGAGGCCTCAGGGGCGGGTCCCTGGGGTCCACGTCATAACTCGAGAGGAACCTGCCGCAATTTGAGAAAAACCAGGAGGATCTCCCTTCCAAGCGAGATGAGGCCCTTGTCCTCTGTGGAACCTCATGGAAAGTCACCCCATCCCTCATGAACCTCAACAGCTTCCTTCACACCCTTGCAGTGACACAAGAAAGCCCGAATTACACATCTCCACACAAGAGGAACATTGAGGGTCCCTGCACAACTCAAGAGGAACACCGTGTTCCCCTGCTTTGCACGAAGTTAGGCTTGCTTTCCCTGCTTCTTCAGGTAAGGATTCCCGACAGTCTCATGGCATCTCAGGAGGAGGTGCTCTCCACAGGAGTGTCCAGAGGAACTCCGGGGGTCACTCCACCTGTTCCAGCAGACCCCCAGGTGTCTCTGTCCACTCCAACTTATCCTGGTGGCCCTGCGCCGCCTAGACTGTCACCCCGAGGATTGGCTGCCACCACGTTGGCACATGTCTCAAGCCTGTGGGAAAGCCTCGAGGGGAAGCCCCAGACCCCTGTGTCACCTCGACGGGAAGCCTGACCCTGCGGCTACAACTCAGGATGATAGCCGACGTGCACGTCTCCACTGGAGACGAGACCTGAATCCTTTGGGGAGCCTCCAGAGGAACCCCACGGTGCACATCTCAAGTGGAGAGGAATCCTCAGGTGCCAGACGAGGACTTAGGAGACCGAATCGATTGCCAAGTAATCCCCAGAGGCCGCTGACATCTCGCTTGGAGCCTGGCCTTTCCGGAGGGCCCTGGAGCAAATTCCTGGGGTGGCCATTGTAAGTCGAGAGGAACCTGTCGTAACTCGAGAAAAACCAGGAGGATCTCCCCTCCAGGCGTGATGAGGACTATTTCCTCTGCAGCACCTCATGGGAAGTCACCCCATCCCTCATGAACCTCGATGCGTTACTTCACACACTTGCAGTGACTCAAGAATATCCCAACAAACAGGTCTCCATGAGTGAGGAACACCGAGGGTCCTGCCACAACTGAAGAGGACCCCCGTGTCCCCCTGCTCAACTCGAGATCAGGCCTCCATTTCTGGCTTCTTAGAGTAAGGATTCCCGATGATCCCATCGCTTGTCAAGAGGAGGCGCTTGCCAAAGGAATGTCCAGAGGAACTCCAAGGGTCGGGCTAGGTGATCGATGATACCCCTAGATGTCTCTGTCCATTCCACAGGAACTTGGTGGCCCTGAACTGCCTAGAATGTCACCCCGAAGATTGGCTCCCACCATGGTGACACGTGTTTCAACCCTGTGGGAAAGCCTCGAGGGGAAGCCCCAGACCCCTGTGTCACCTCGACGGGAAGTCTGAGCCTGCAGCTACAGCTCGGGAGAAATGCCGATGTGCACGTCTGTCCTGGGGATGAAACCTTACTCCACTGGGGAGCCTCCAGAGAAATCCCACGGTCCAAGTAAGCAGTGGAGGGAAACCTCAGGCTCCAGACAAGGACTTAGGAGCAGGCGACGACTGCCAAGAAATCGCCAGATGCCCCTGGAAACTCGCGTGGAGCCTGGCCTTTCCCGAGGACACAGGGGCATTTCTCTGGGGTCTCCATAGGAAGTCGAGAGAAACCTGCTGCAACTCGAGAAAAACCAGGAGGATCTCCCCTCCAGGCGAGACGAGGCCTTTTTCCTCAGCAACACCTCACGGGAAGTCACCCAATCCCTCAAGAACCTCGACGGGTTCTTTCACACGCTTGCAGAGACTTAAGAATATCCCGACATACAGGTCTCCACTAGAGAAGAACACCTAGGGACCCGCCACAACTCAAGAGGACAATCGTGTCCTCCTGCTCAACCCGAGATCATGCCTCATTTCCCAGCATCGTCGCGGAAGGGTTCCCGATGGTCCCGTCCCATGTCAAGAGGAGGTTCTTGCCACAGGAATGTCCAGAGGAACTCTGGTGCTCGAGCCACCTGATCCAAAATACTGCAGATGTCTCAGTCCATTCCAGAGGAACCTGGTGGCCCTGCACCGACTCGACTGTCACCCCGAAGATTGGCTCCCACTATGGTGGCACGTGTTTCAATCCTTTCGGAACGCCTGGAAGGGAAGACCCAGACCCCTGTGTCACCCTAACGGGAAGCCTGACCCTGCGGCTACAGCTCGGGAGGAAAGCGGAGGTGCACGTCTCCACTGGTGACGAGACCTGATTCCATTGGGGAGCCTCCAGAGAATCCCCACGGTCCGAGTAAGCAGTGGATGGAATCCTCAGGCTCCAGACGAGGACTTAGGGGCAGGCCCCCACTGCCAAAGAAATCCCCAGAGGCCCCTGGCAACTCACGTTTAGCCTGGCCTTTCCGGATGGCACAGGGGCAGGTTCCTGGGGTCCCCGTGGTAAGTCGAGAGAAACCTGCCGCAACTCGAGAAAAACCAGGAGGATCTCTCCTCCTCGTGAAATGAGGCCCTTGTCCTCTTCGGCACCTCACCGGAAGTCACTCCATCCCTCATGAATCTCAACGGGCTCCTTCACACCCTTGCAATGACTCCAGAATGTCCCGACCTTCAGGTCTTCACTCGAGAGGAACACCAAGGTTCCTACCACAACTCAATAGGAGCCCCGTGTCCCCCTGCTCCGTTCGAGACCAGGGTTCCTTTCACTGATTCGTCAGGGAAGGATTCCCGCCACTCCTGTGGCATATCAAGAGGAGGCGCTCTCCACAGGAGTGTCCAGAGGAACTCGGCGCGTCACGTCACCTGTTCCCCGAGACCCCCAGATGCCTCTGTCCACTCCATCGGAACCTGGTGGCCCTGAGCTGCCACGACAGTTACACCGAAGATTGGCTCCCACCACGGTGGCACGTTTTTCAACCCTGTGAAAAAGCCTCGAGGGGAAGCNTGACTCCAGAATGTCCCGACCTTCAGGTCTTCACTCGAGAGGAACACCAAGGTTCCTACCACAACTCAATAGGAGCCCCGTGTCCCCCTGCTCCGTTCGAGACCAGGGTTCCTTTCACTGATTCGTCAGGGAAGGATTCCCGCCACTCCTGTGGCATATCAAGAGGAGGCGCTCTCCACAGGAGTGTCCAGAGGAACTCGGCGCGTCACGTCACCTGTTCCCCGAGACCCCCAGATGCCTCTGTCCACTCCATCGGAACCTGGTGGCCCTGAGCTGCCACGACAGTTACACCGAAGATTGGCTCCCACCACGGTGGCACGTTTTTCAACCCTGTGAAAAAGCCTCGAGGGGAAGCTCATAGACCCCTGTGTCACCTTGATGGGAAGCCTGACGCTGAAGCTACAGCTAGGGAGGAAAGCGGAAATGCACGTCTTCACTCAAGAAGAGACCTGACTCCCCTGGGGAGCCTCCAGAGGAACCCCACGGTCCACGTCTTCAGTGGAGTGGAATTCTCAGGTGTCAGAGGAGGGCTTAGGAGCGGGAACCATCTGCCAAGGAATCACCAGAGGTCCCTGGCAACTCGCATGGAGCCTGTCCTTTCCTGAGGCCTCAGGGGCAGGTCCCTGGGTTCCCTGTCGAAAGTGGAGAGGATCCTGCCACAACACGAGAAAATCCAGGAGGATCTCCACTCCAAGCGAGATGAGGCCCTTGTCCTCTGCGGCATCTCATTGGAAGTCACCCCAACACTCATGAACCTCAACGAGTTCCTTTACACCCTTGCAGTGACTCAAGTATAGCCCAACAACAGTCTCCACTCAAGAAGAACATCGAGGGTCCCCCCACAACTCAAGAGGACCCCGTATCTCCCTGCTCTGCACGAAATCAGGCTTCCTTTCCCTGCTTCTTCTGGGATGGATTCCTGACCGTCCCATCGCATCTCGAGAGGAGTTGATCTCCACAGGAATGTCCAGAGGAACCCCGCGTGTCACGCCACCTGTTCCATGAGACCCCCAGATGTCTCTGTCCATTCCAGAGGATCCTGGTGACCCTGCACCGCCTGGACTGTCACCCCGAAGATTGAATCCCACCTCGGTGGCACGTGTTTCAACCCTGTGTCAAAGTCTCAAGGGGAAGCCCCAGACCCCTGTGTCACCTCGATGGGAAGCCTGACCCTGCTGTAACAGCTTGGGAGGAAAGTGGACGTGCAGGTCTCCACTGGAGATGAGACCTGACTCCATTGGGGAGCCTCCAGAGAAATCCCATGGTCCAAGTAAGCAGTGGAGGGAATCCTCAGGTGCCAGCCGAGGACTTAGGAGCAGGTCCCGACTGCCAAAGAAATCCCCAGAGGCCCCTGGCAACTCGCGTTTAGCCTGGCCTTTCCGGATGGCACAGGGGCAGGTTCCTGGGGTCCCCGTGGTTAAGTCGAGAGAAACCTGCCGCAACTCGAGAAAAGCCAAGAGGATCTCCCCTCCTCGAAAGTGAGGCCCTTGTCCTCTTCGGCAACTCATGGGAAGTCACCCCATCCCTCATGAATCTCGACGGGTTCCTTCACACCCTTGCAGTGACTCCAGAAAATCCCGAACTTCTGGTCGCCACTAGAGGGAACACCAATGTTCCCATCACACTCAAGAGGAGCCCCGTGTCCCCCTGCTCCGCTTGAGACCAGGGTTCCTTTCACTGATTCGTCAGGGAAGGATTCCTGCCATTTCTGTGGCATATCAAGAAGAGGCGCTCTTCACAGGTGTGTCCAGAGGGACTCCGCGGGTCGCTCCACCTGTTCCATGAAAGCCCCAGATGCCTCTGTCCACTCCATCGGAACCTGGTGGCCCTGAGCCGCATTGACAGTTTCCCCGAAGATTGGCTCCCACTACGGTGGTACGTTTTTCAACCCTGTGGGAAAGCCTCGAGGGGAAGCCCATAGACCCCTGTGTCACCTCGATGGGAAGCCTGACGCTGAAGCTACAGCTCGGGAGGAAAGCGGAAATGCACGTCTTCACTCAAGAAGAGACCTGACTCCCCTGGGGAGCCTCCAGAGGAACCCCACGTTCCAAGTCTGCAGTGGAGAGGAATCCTCAGGTGTCAGAGGAGGACATAGGAGGGGGAACCGACTGCCATGAAATCCCCAGAGGCACCTGGCAACTCGCCTGGAGCCTGTCCTTTACGCAGGCCTCCGGGGCGGGTCCCTGGGTTACCCGTTGAAAGTGGAGAGGAACCTGCCGCAACACGAGAAAAACCAGGAGGATCTCCAATCCAAGCGAGATGAGGCGCTTGTCCTCTGCGGCACCTCACAGGAAGTCACACCATCACTCATGAACCTCGACGAGTTCCTTCACACCCTTGCAGTGACTCAACTATAGCCCGACATACAAGTCTCCACTCAAGAGGAACATCGAGGGTCCCACCACAACTCAAGAGGAACCCCATGTCTCCCTGCGCCGCAGGAAATCAGACTTCCTTTCCCTGCTTCTATGGGATTGATTTCTGACCGTCCCATCGCATCTCAAGAGGAGGTGATCTCCACAGGAATGTCCCGAGGAACCCCTGGGGTCGCGCCACCTGTTCCACAAGACCCTCAGATGTCTCTGTCCATTCCAGAGGAAGCTGGTGGCCCTGACGCTCCTCCAATGTCACCCCGAAGATTGGCTCCCGCCACGTTGGCACGTGTTTCAACCCTGTTGGAAGCCCCAGAACCCTGTGTCACCTCGACGGGAAGCCTGAGCCTGCAGCTACAGCTCGGGAGGAAAGCGGAGGTGCATGTCTCCACTCAAGACGAGACCTGACTCCCCTGGGGAGCCTCCAGAGGACCCCAACGGTCCACGTTTGCAGTGGAGAGGGTCCTCACGTGTCAGACGAGCACTTAGAAGCCAGAACCGTCTGCCAAGGGATCCCCAGAGGCACCTGGCAACTCGCGTGGAGACTAGCATTTCCTGAGGGCCAGGAGTGGGTCCCTGGGGTCCCTGACATAAGTCGAGTGGAATCTGCCGTAACTCGAGAAAAACCAGGACGATCTCACCTCCAGGCAAGATGAGGCCTTTTTCCTCTGCAGCACCTCGCGGGAAGTCACCCCATCCCTCATGAACCTCGACGGGTTCCTTCACATGCATGCAGCGACTCAAGAATATCCCTACATACAGGTCTCCACTCGAGAGAAACACCGAGGGTCCCACCACAACTCCAGAGGACCCCGTGTGTCCCTCCTCAGCCTGGGATCCGGCCTCCTTTCTCTGCTTCATACAGGAAGGTTTCTGGATGGTCCCATCACATGTCAAGAGGAGGCGCTTGCCACAGGAATATCCACAGGAACTCCGTGGGTCGAGGCACGTGATCCACGAATGCCCCAGATGTCTCTGTTCATTCCAGAGGAACCTGGTGGCCCTATACCGCCTCGACTGTCACCCTGAAGATTGGCTCCCACCACGATGGCACGTGTTTTAACCCTGTGGGACAGACTCGAGGGAAAGCCCCAGACCTCTGTGTCACCTCGACGGGAAGCCTGAACTTCCGGCTAGAGCTCGGGAGGAAAGCAGACGTGCACATCTCCACTGGAGACGAGAACTGACTCCATTGGGGAGCCTCCAGAAAAACCCCATGGTCCAAGTAAGCAGTGGAGGGAATCCTCAGGCTCCAGACTAGGACTTACGAACAAGCCCCAACTGCCAAAAAATACCCAGAGGCCCCTGGAAAATCGCGTGGAGCCTGGCCTTTCCGGAGGGCAGAGGGGTGGGTCCCTGGGGTCCCCGTCATAAGTCGAGAGAAACCTGCCGCACCTCAAGAAAAATCAGGAGGATCTCCCCTCCAGGAGAAATGAGGCCCTTGTCCTTTGCAGCACCTCATGGAAAGTCACCCCTCCCTCATGAACCTCGACGGGTTCCTTCACACCCTTGCAGTGACTCCAGAATGTCCCGACATTCAAGTCTTCTTTTGGAGAGTAACATCGAGGTTCCCACCAAAACTCAAGGGGAGCCCCATGTCTCCCTGCTCCGTTCCAGACCAGGGTTCCTTTCAGTGATTTGTCAGGGAAGGAATCCCGCCAGTCCTGTGCAATATCCAGAGGAGGTTCTCTCCACAGGCGTGTCCAGAGGGACTCCAGGGGTCATGCTACCTGATCCATGAGACCCCCAGATGTCTCTGTCCACTCCATCGGAACCTGGTGTCCCTGAGCCGCCTGGAGAGTCACCCCGAAGATTGGCTCCCACCACGATGGCACGTGTTTCAACCCTGTGGAAATGCCTCTAGTGGAAACCCATAGACCCCTGTGTCACCTCGACAGGAAGTCTGACCCTGCAGCTACAGCTTGGGAGGAAAGCGGAGGTGCATGTCTCCAATCAAGAAGCGACCTGAGTCCCCTGGGGATCCTCCAGAGTAACCCCACGTTCCACGTCTGCAGTGGAGAGGAATCCTCAGGTGCCAGACGAGGACTTAGGAGTTGCAACCGACTGCCAAGTAATCCTCAGAAGCACCTGGCAACTCGCTTGAAGCCTGGTCTTTCGAGAGGCCTCAGGGGCAGTTCCCTGGGGCCACATCATAACTCGAGAGGAAACTGCCCCCAAAACGAGAAAACCCAGGAGGATCTCCCCTCCAAGCGAGATGAGGCCCTTGTCTTCTGTGGCACCTCAGGGAAGTCACCCTATCCCTCATGAACCTCGACGGATTCTTTCACACCCTTGCAGGGACTCAAGAATAGACGGACATACACGTCTCCACTCAAGAGAAACATCGAGGAACCCCCCACAACTCAAGAGGAACCCCGTGTCCCCCTGCTCTGCTCGAAATCAGGCTTCCCTTCCCTGCTTCTTCAGGAATGGATTCTCGACCGTCACATCGCATTCAAGAGGAGGTGCTCTCCACAGGAGTGTCCAGAGGAACTCCGTGGGTCGCGAAACCTGTTCCATGAGAAACCCAGATGTCTCTGTCCACTTCATCGGAACCTGGTGGCTCTGCGCCGTCTCGACTGTCAACCCGAGAATTGGCTCCCACCACGTTGGCACGTGTTTCAAACCTGTGGGAAAGCCTCGAGTGGAAGCCCATAGACCCCTGTGTCACCTCGATAGGAACCCTGACCCTGCAGCTCCAGCTCCAGAGGAAAACGGAGGTGCACTTCTCCACTCAAGGTGAGACCTGACTCCCCTGGGGAGCCTCAGAAGAACACCACAGCACACTTCTGCCGTGGAGAGGAATCCTCAGGTGTCAGCCGAAGACTTAGGAGCCAGAATCGAAAGCCAAGGTATCCTCAGAGGCCCCTGGAAACTCGCGTGGAGCCTGGCCTTTCCAGAGGGCACAGGGGCATGTCCCTGTGATCCCCGTCGTAAGTCGAGAGAAACCTGCCACAACTCGAGAAAAACTAGGAGGATCTCCCCTCCAGGCGAAATGAGGCACTTGTCCTCTGTGGCACCTCA
>SJYV01052585.1:0-10124 GCA_006410875.1 Neotragus pygmaeus | reverse complement strand
CAAGGCTTAGGGACCACTGGGAGCTAAAGAAGCCCTCTCAGGCCAAAACAACCCTGTCTTTGCTGACCCATAATCTTGAGTCCAAGTTCAGAGTCAGTTTAGGACTGTATGCAGCAGCAAGATGTAAAATGCATTTCCTTAATCTCCAGGAGCAAGGAGTTCCTGGGCCTTCTAAAAGTATCCATTGCACAATAATTTACAGTTACACAAAAGTTAACTTAAGAAAAACCTTTTTTTTCTTTTCTTTCTTTCTTTTTTTTTTAAGCAATTGGCTTTACAGAGTGACTGACCTTGAATTCTTTTCCACAGCAAGTCCTTATACTTGGTTACTCCCATGGCATCAGCAATGGGCTCCCCAAAATGGTACAACCTGTCACATAGGTCATATCACCACAGTCTGCGGGCTTGTTTTGAGAAATTCACTCCCCACCCCTCAAAAAAAAAAAAAAAAAAAAAAGATGAGACATATTTGTGTACATTCACCTACCTTCTCTTCTGACTGAGAACCTTGAAAGACTTTCTTGTCTATTCACCCATCTGTTTGAAATAAGATTTACAAGTATCAGAAGTCAAAATCAAAGAATTATACATAAGAAAATTCTGCTCCCATTCCTACCCCTACTTCCACCACCAATTGATAACCATTTCAATTAATTTCTTTCTCCTTCCAGTATTTATGCAGATGCCAAAATATAAACACACATTTTTTCTGTTTTAACTGTTGTACAGAGAAGGAAATTAAGGCAGTAAGATACAAAACCATTTTTAATGACCTGGTAGCACTTTACTGTTCCAGAGAATTCTAAATGAGAGCTGCTGCTGCTAAGTTGCTTCAGTCATGTCCGACTGTGCGACCCCATAGACGGCAGCCCATCAGGCTCCCCCGTCCCTGGGATTCTCCAGGGAAGAATACTGGAGTGGGTTGCCATTTCCTTCTCCAATCCATGAAAGTGAAAAGTGAAAGTGAAGTTGTTCAGTCGTGTCCGACCCTCAGCGACCCCATGGACTGCAGCCTTCCAGACTCCTCCGTCCATGGGATTTTCCAGGCAGGAGTATTGGAGTGGGGTGCCATCGCCTTCTCCGCTGAATTAGAGCATATGCTGATTATTCACCTCTCAGCACAAGAACATGTTAAAGCAATGGTGCAAAGCAAATATGAAATTTGTATTTCTCTTTCATTTTATATAACACACTACATTTTTTTTTCTTTCTTTCTATGTGTTTTTGAAACATAGACAACCTCCAAGGGGCTTTCATTATAATCTGTTGCCATGAAGGAAACACTGCCAGTGCGGTGGCATTATGTGACATTTGCACAGCCAGAAACAAAACTATAACCTAACCGAAGAGGTCACAAGCACAGACTGAGAAGTGCCAAGAGGATAATCTCATCTTCTGAGATGCTTCAGCCTTGAAAGCTAATGATTCAGGCCATAAAATTCAAAATAGATTTAGCTTGAGCTGTGCCCCAGGGGATGTGCAGACCCTCACGTGTGGGGCAAAGCAAAGCTCCAGATCTGAGGCTCAGGTCTCCCTGCACCGCTGTGTCTAGGTTTGGGTACATTCACGACCCCATGTGCTTTCTTGAGTTCTGGCTCTGGCTTCCTGGTGCCTTCCCAGTGGGGGTTGGGCTAAAGTCACGGGGGCTGGTGGAGAACCCAACAAACAGACCTTTGTATGGATGAGTCTGTGGAAGTCAGAACACATTAGGTGACTCAGACTCACTGTATGACCTTGAGCCAGTTTATTCATCTCTTTGAGCTTAAGATTCTTTTTTTTTTTTAATTTATTTTATTCAAGTATAACTGATTTACAGGGTTGTATTTCTGGTGTAAAGTGATATATATATTTACATATATATACACACGCACAGTGCATATATATGTGTGTATACATCAGCCATAAATCTAAAGGATTTGGGCTGATTTTGCACTCCATCAGCAGAGCTAAAATATTTACCATCTGGCCCTTTAAAGAAAGTCTGCCAACCCCAGCTTCAGACTTTTCACAGCACTTCGTCTTGTATCATCTCATTCAGTCTTCACTGCAGCCTAATGGGTTAGGTTAGAGGTTCACAGCACCTTTCATGAGTCAGGGTTTTGTGTTTTCCAGACAGCACCTAGGACAGAAGGAATACCTAATAGTTCTATAAATAAAACAGGTCAAAACAACTTACTAAGTACTTATGCCCTGACAACTTAGCCCCTGTTGGCACAGCAAACCTCACACCTTGGGAGCATGCCGCCATGCTTGTCTGTTCCACGATGACTTTCTTGGCACTTGCCTTTTATCAGGACAAGTTCCAAAATCTGCTTTGCAAGGGTAGGATATCATGCAAGGAATGCAGTGATCTAGTGTGACAGTCTGGACTGCTTCAGGCTAGGGAGGCACACAGTGTCACACAGTCACCCCTTAAAACTTAACATTTCCAGGGGTGCCCTTATGAGTTTGCTGCTGTACACTGGGGTACCTCACATACAGCTGAAGATGACGGTCTCTAGTTCCAGATGTAAAATGCTCTGTTCCCTGGCTCAGGGCTCCCTTTAGAAGACAACCCTCTTCACCCACACAGGCTGTCTTCCCTGAGATGGCACTGTGCCCATAGCTTCTTCCCAGGGTGATTTTCTGCATTGCTTTATCATCACCTCACAGTTGATCGAACCATCATACCCCGTGGGCACTGCTTGCCTGTGTAAACTTGCCTGGGAAGGTGTGGCGACCTGTCACCCCCAGGGTCCACCCCCACGAAGTCTAGCAGGTGTTACAGTTGTATCCCCCTTGCTCTCGGGGTCAGCTGTGGGCCCTGCCCAGCACCTCTAAGACTGTGCTGTCTCCGCAGACCAGAGTCATCCTCCTGAACTGGTGCGCCTGGTTCCTTCGCATGAAGAGGCCGGGAGAGGACAAGGTGCGGCCGGCCTGCCAGCACAAGCAGCGCCGCTGCAGCCTGGCCAGCGTGGAAATGAGCGCAGTGGCGGGGCCGCCAGCCACCAATGGCAACCTGCTGTACATCGGCTTCCGCGGCCTGGACAGCATGCACTGCGCGCCCACCCCTGACTCAGGGGTCGTGTGCGGCCGCGTGGCCTGCTCCCCCACCCATGACGAGCACCTGCTGCACGGCGGCCAGCCCTCTGAGGGGGACCCGGACTTGGCCAAGATCCTGGAGGAGGTGCGCTACATCGCCCACCGCTTCCGCTGTCAGGACGAGAGTGAGGCCGTGTGCAGTGAGTGGAAGTTCGCGGCCTGTGTAGTGGACCGCCTGTGTCTCATGGCCTTCTCCGTCTTCACCATCCTCTGCACCATCGGCATCCTGATGTCGGCACCCAATTTCGTTGAAGCTGTGTCCAAAGACTTCGCTTGACCCAGCCCTGGCTCCCAGCGTGTAGGACATACACAGATGCTCAGTGATGATGGCTTAAAGAGAACTTGGGATGGCTGATCCCACAGCACCATTAAACCCTGAAAGACGCACATGTACCCCATCGCTGTCATGTCCGTTTCAGTTTCCTTTTTACTTTCAGTAATGGGATCTCAGCACGTTTCAGTTTAACCCTCTTCAGTGAGCCACTTGATATCCTTGGAGCCGTCCTTATGGTCAGCAGGACCCCCGAGAGGTAGTTTTGTCCATCTCACGTTCCCTGGTGAGCTCTTCAGAGGTTGGGGTAGCTGAGGACTGGCTGCCAGGGGAGGCCTGGACAGCGGGTTTGCATGCCTGCATGTCACTTGAAAATGAGGGCCTACATGGAAATTCATACCTGCTTTTGCCTGTGTACAAACCTAGATTGAAGTTAATCACAATAATAAACCACACTCAGTAAACCCATCAGATGATTGATGAAACAAAACTAAAAGCCCAACTACTCATTCTTCAATTCAGACTTAATTTTCTCTACCAGAGACAGTTGATAAAAACTTCTATGTTATGTCTGCACTTTTAAAAAGAGACAGTAATAGTTGATCTTGTAAATTACGCTTTTGCCAGCCTGATTTTTGCCAACTTACCCTCTTGGGAATCAGGATGGACACAGGTGTGTGTTGATTCTGAACCAGGACCAGACTCCATCAAGTCAGGGGAATTTCTGTAGATCCCAGACACTCTCAAGCTTCCTTTGCTGGCCCTGGGCACCAGGCGGTTGAGTGAATCTGTTCTAGAGGACAAGTAGAATTCTATTAGAATTTCCACCCAATCTAATAATAGCTGAAGCTAAATTAAACCATCTATGTTTTTTTAACAGTGTATTAAATGTTTCACATATATTGGAGTTGGTTAGCCTTATAAAGTGGATCCATACAAATGCACAACATAAAGCCACTGAAGTATTCCATGCATTTTCTTCTTGTGTCAGGGCTAAAAGGCTAAAAAGCTCCCTGTGTTGCAGGAACTGGGGAGGGGGTGGTGTGGCTGATGGCTTTCCTGAATGGCAGGCCAGTAGTGGTTAGCAGGAGAGGCTGATAGACTAGCAGTGGCTGCATACCCAGTAACTCCGTTTTCTGGTTTGGCAGGGCTCAGTTTATGCACCCCAGCTTCAGCCCAGAGAGCTGGCTGAACGAGTAGATTCACTGGAAGCTTGTGTTTTTAAAGCAAGGGGGACTTTCTTTTAAATCCAAGTGGTGACACGGTTCTCCACTTAGATTTTCTACCTGACAATCGTCACTTTGCTTCTCCCATCCTTACCGTTCAATGTGATCAGAGGAAGACACAGGACAAGACAGTCTGTCCTGTTCTGTCATTTCATCTAGTAAACTCACAGAGCTCAAAACTGCTGAAAATGCCTGAGCTCCTGGGAATCTTTAATTTGCTTCTAACCCCTGAAATGGCTACGTTACGAGGGAAGATTTGATTTTTCAGAGCAAAAGAAATTGCATGCCCTTCTCCAGCCATTTAGTTCACTCATTTCTGGGTGGATTTGTGTGCACTGAGGAAGATGGAGGCGTGTGCCCACTCTCTATGTCTATGTGTGTGTGATACCGTGTATGTGAGAACCTTCAGAAAAGGTACCTGGTTTACAGTGAGAAAGTTGATAAATAAGGGCATTCCAGCATAATGCCGTTTGGAGTAGGGCTGTCCTCAGAGTATACTCATTCTATATGGAGTGGATGAAAAATGCACATTTTTTTTNCTCTCTATGTCTATGTGTGTGTGATACCGTGTATGTGAGAACCTTCAGAAAAGGTACCTGGTTTACAGTGAGAAAGTTGATAAATAAGGGCATTCCAGCATAATGCCGTTTGGAGTAGGGCTGTCCTCAGAGTATACTCATTCTATATGGAGTGGATGAAAAATGCACATTTTTTTTTCTATTAAAGTGTCTTTAGAAACAACTAGAAGTGTTTTGATATATGAAGAGAGTACTTCATTTCTTACTGCTATTCCAAGTTGAACCCTACTACGTTTTGCTTTAATTTAAAAAATTCTTTTTGGTTTTGTGTTTTATACAGAAAAACAGAAAGGCAAACAGAAGGAGTTTGGATTTTGACCATGCAAATAACTACTCTGTAATTTAAAACATAGTAATAAGGAAAAGACGCACATGTAGAAAGACAAGTATGAAGGGCTGAAAATAAGTGGCCCCACCACCATCCCTGCCGTTATCTCCTCATAGGGGACCACCAGTGAGTGAGCTTCTGGGGAGGGACGGGCATTTCCAGAAAGAAACGAAGGAAAAGAGAGAGAGACTGAGGAGGGAGAAAGGGGACGTGGAGAGAGAAACTCCTTTTCTGTCCGTTTCTGGAACCTGTGCTGAGCGCAGTGGCCTGCACTTTGCTTTTTTCATTTGATGTTAAGAGATCTTTCCATGACAACATATAAAGATCTACCTCATTCTTACTAGCTGCTTAGCCTTCCACTGTCCCTGCACACTAATAATTTCTTTGATTAGTCTTTTATTAGTGAACCTATAGAATATTTCCTGTCTTTATTTTTATACACAGATCTAGAATTAGCGTCCTTGTACTTATATCATGGCATACTTTTGTGACTGTATCTTGATATCGATTGGAAATTGATAATGAAGTTACTGAATTTAAGACTATGTCTATTTAACACTTTTCGTCAATTATTGTCAGATGATTCTTCAAAAATTGATCTGTGGGTTACACTTATCAAGAGTATAATGAAATGATCAATTTCTCAGTTTTCTCAAACAGCTTTTATTCCAATCTAGTGAAGAATAATATTACAATATTATTCTGACTTATTTCACTTATTAGGAGTGAAGTTGAACATCATTTCAAGTGTTTTCTGGTCACTTTTTGGTAAATTTATGTCCTAAATTTATGTCCTACACAGTTTTGGCTTTTTCTTAATTTGGATGTATATTTTGAAATTTTTCTGTCTTATGTCTTGAAAATATTTTTGTCTTTTGAGGTTCTCCATTGATTTTCTTATTTATTCTCACATATATAAAATTTAAAGTTTTGTGTTGTCAATTTATCCTTCTTTTCCATTTTAGATCCCAGAATTTGTTTCCAGTTCTAAAAGACCTTTCCCATTCTGAGATTATAAATAAATTTACTCATATTTTCTTCTAAATCCTTATGGTTTCATCTGTTTATCTTTACGTACTCTTAACTCCCAGGAATTCATTTATTGCAGGAAATGAAGGTAAAGATGTGATTTTTTTCCCCCTCTAAATGGTTAGTAAGTTGTGCTAGCAAAATATATAACAGTGCATTCTGGTATAAAATTATATAGTCTTTTCCCCCTTTGTTCAAATGCCACTTTATTCATAAAATAACTAAATTCCTCAAAGTATTTGAATCTACTTCTGTTTTATTGATTTATCTCCCTATGAATTCCTTTAATTTCTGAGGCTTCATTCCAATTATTATAAAATATTCATATTAATATAAATATTTTCAGGTCAAGGCTCCTCGGAACACTTGTCTCTCTCTTTCCCTTTAACTCTCTTTCACATACACACACACATAACTTTTTTAAAAAAATGGGGCCACAGTGAATTTGTAGATTGTTTTCCTATCCAAAAATGCTGCCATCCAACTTATATTCAAATCTGTCACTCATAGAGTTTTANTTTTATACACAGATCTAGAATTAGCGTCCTTGTACTTATATCATGGCATACTTTTGTGACTGTATCTTGATATCGATTGGAAATTGATAATGAAGTTACTGAATTTAAGACTATGTCTATTTAACACTTTTCGTCAGTTATTGTCAGATGATTCTTCAAAAATTGATCTGTGGTTACACTTATCAAGAGTATAATGAAATGATCAATTTCTCAGTTTTCTCAAACAGCTTTTATTCCAATCTAGTGAAGAATAATATTACAATATTATTCTGACTTATTTCACTTATTAGGAGTGAAGTTGAACATCATTTCAAGTGTTTTCTGGTCACTTTTTGGTAAATTTATGTCCTAAATTTATGTCCTACACAGTTTTGCCTTTTTCTTAATTTGAATGTATATTTTGAAATTTTTCTGTCTTATGTCTTGAAAATATTTTTGTCTTTTGAGGTTCTCTATTGATTTTCTTATTTATTCTCACATATATAAAATTTAAAGTTTTGTGTTGTCAATTTATCCTTCTTTTCCATTTTAGATCCCAGAATTTGTTTCCAGTTCTAAAAGACCTTTCCCATTCTGAGAGTATAAATAAATTTACTCATATTTTCTTCTAAATCCTTATGGTTTCATCTGTTTATCTTTACGTACTCTTAACTCCCAGGAATTCATTTATTGCAGGAAATGAAGGTAAAGATGTGATTTTTTTCCCCCTCTAAATGGTTAGTAAGTTGTGCTAGCAAAATATATAACAGTGCATTCTGGTATAAAATTATATAGTCTTTTCCCCCTTTGTTCAAATGCCACTTTATTCATAAAATAACTAAATTCCTCAAAGTATTTGAATCTACTTCTGTTTTATTGATTTATCTCCCTATGAATTCCTTTAATTTCTGAGGCTTCATTCCAATTATTATAAAATATTCATATTAATATAAATATTTTCAGGTCAAGGCTCCTCGGAACACTTGTCTCTCTCTTTCCCTTTAACTCTCTTTCACATACACACACACATAACTTTTTTAAAAAAATGGGGCCACAGTGAATTTGTAGATTGTTTTCCTATCCAAAAATGCTGCCATCCAACTTATATTCAAATCTGTCACTCATAGAGTTTTACGGTTTTGTTCGGATAGATCCTATGAATTGGTTATTGTCTATTTCTAGATATTTTATCATTTGGCTACCATTTTCAATGGAATAATTTTTTACATTTTGTATTCTCACCAGATATATAAGATAGTAGTTGATTTTGTATATCAGTGTTATAATCAAACACTCTAATTGTAATTTCTTACTGTTTCTAAGATTTTCTTTTGCCTCTCCCTTTACACTAATTCCCCTATTTCTTTCTCTTAGCCAACTGCATTTGAGAATAGTATTAAAGAATAGTGATTCAGGCGGCATACCTGTCTGATGTTCCTGACATCAATAGGATGGTTTAATGTCTCACCATTTAACTTGAATGAAGGCATGTATTTTCCTTATAATAAACAGTATCTGTGTGTTCTCAAAGTGTTAAAGCTTTCTGGGGGAAATATATATGCTGAGTTTTGGGGGTTTTTTTGGTCACAACCTTCTCAGTATCCATGGAGATGATTAGAAGGGTTTCCCTTTGCTCTTATAGGACATGGTATATTAATAGATTGCTTCAAACCAATCTATTACTATGTTCCTGAGACGATCTCTACTTACGGTTTTTGCTATCGATTTCATATAGGAGATGAATCATTCTGCAGCTTGCTCTTGTGTGCAAAACAAAAAGAAACCAAAGAATGCTGTATATTCTGCAATCATTTACTGGGTTTTAGAATCATCTTCTACTTAAGTGTCAAATGTTTCATCAGGGTGGGGAGCTGTCTGGGCATACACTGGGGTGCTTCTGGATTTCTTCCACTGGGCATGTTAGGTCCTAGGGCATTTCTGAAGTCAATTTTGGAACATATATTTTTTTAGAAAATTAATTTTCAGTTTATCTACATAGTTTTACAATATGGGAACTTAGGATTTTAAATTTTATGTTCATGATAATGTCTCCATTTTTCATTTCCAAGTACGTACAATTCTCCTTTTGTTTTCACTGATTTGGCTCACTGAGGGTTTTATTTTTCTATATTTTCAGACACTTAGACTTATTCAAACCTTAGACTTATTCATTAGTTTGGGTACCTGACCTGATTATATCCCCTATTGCCACCTGCTTTTTTTACCTGACCATTCCTGGGACAACAGACAAGCAGTACAGGTGGGAGTCAAATCAAAGCTCTGGAGCCAGGACTGAAGCTTCATTTGACAGCAAAAGCCAGAGGGTCAAACCAGGTCAGGCAGTGGGGATGAGTCCAATGCGACTGGTCATGTCACCACTGTGACCACAAGCTTTCTTGAGGCACTGACTCCCGGAAGTAATCTTTTCTCACATAATAAATTCTGTTCCTTCACTGCTTCATTCTTTCTGGCCCAATCCTTCCTAGACATGACCTCACTGGTCCCGGCTCCTTTTTAAATTGTCACTTACCTCTTTTGAGTGCGAGTTTGACTTTTTAATATTGAAGCTTATAGTGTGATGGGGAGAGGACTGTCTGCAGTTCTAGGGTTTATGAACTCTTGTGGTCCAATTTTGCTGTGTCTGTAGCGCACCCCACTTTGGGAATCACAGGAATGCAAAACATTCTCTCATTCTGCCCAGTTCTCCACCCCCTCTAGTCTGTTCTCCAATGTCTCACTTATATTGTTTCCTTTTTTCTTTTTCCTGCTTAAACCTTATTATGAACCTCTTCTTTGCTGTGTTAGACTTCTGTGAATCTCCCTTCTGATAAATACTACCCATCAACAAATTCTGCTGTTGTCTTTTGAAATTCTTAAAACTTCTTCTTTGGTTTCTATTATTTCAGTTCTCCTCTACTCTTTATTTTTGTATTTTTATATTTAAGGCTTTATTTTTTAGAGCAGGTTATAGAACCACAGCAAAATTGAGGGAGGTACAGAGATTTCCCATGTACTCCCTGCCCCCCAG
This sequence comes from Neotragus pygmaeus, assembly GCA_006410875.1. NCBI lineage: Eukaryota > Metazoa > Chordata > Mammalia > Artiodactyla > Bovidae > Neotragus > Neotragus pygmaeus. Next base: position 86 of record SJYV01052585.1, on the reverse strand, counting down.
ATGCCTAACCCCCGCTTATGATGAAGACTTGTTACAAGTGATCAACCTACACTGACACATGGTTAACACCCAAAGTCCATAATTTA
>SJYV01052583.1:16588-36523 GCA_006410875.1 Neotragus pygmaeus | reverse complement strand
GCCACCTCATGCAAAGAGTTGACTCATTGGAAAAGACTGATGCTGGAGGGGATTAGGGGCAGGAGGAGAAGGGGACAACAGAGGATGAGGTGGCTGGATGGCATCACCAACTCGATGGACGTGAGTTTAAGTGAACTCCAGGAGTTGGTGATGGACAGGGAGGCCTGGTGTGCTGCGATTCATGGGGTCACAAAGAGTTGGACACGACTGAGCGACTGGACTGAACTGAACTGAAACTACCTGGACATTGGATAGTTTAATAGCCCACAATATTTGTAAAGCACTTTTACCTTTCAGCAAGTTTCCCCGAGATTCTCATTTTGTCATCTTCATAATCCTGTGATAGATAGGAAAGCTGTATAGATACAGATATATTCTATAAGTGGTCAAACCTCACTTTTGGTCTTTGGGGAATGTAGAATATAGTTCTAAAGACAGGGCACACATCAGTATCATACAACATTGGAATATCTATTATGTAATTAAAGGCAGAGTCACACGGCCCTGGCCAGAGGTACTCTTGGAGTGGGAGGGTAACTTGACACAGCCTGAGAGGCCATCACCAGGGAAAGCAGGACATTTCAGACAGTATCTTCTAAAAATGTTCTTCCCTTCTGTCTAGAATTCTCCCATCTCTCCTCTTGAGCAGATTAGAGGGTTTTTTTCCCTGTTGTTTTCCTCCACAAGGCAGTTAGATTTGTAAGTAGCTTATGGCCCTCTCTTCATGAGGTCTAGTTCCCTGAATATCTTAATCAATACTCTTTTGTCCATGGACCACAGAAACCTGAGCAAGGAAAGAGAATGCATATGATGATCTCAGGGTGGGGAGATGAGGGCAGGGGGAGCTCTTTGGAACCTGGGAGGAGAGTGGCTGTGCCACAGAATGGAAGGCCATCTGCTGGCACATGGCCCCTCTCTGCACATCTGCTCTTCTCATTTGGAAGCAGGGATCTTTCACTTAATACAGAATGGCTGTCTTAAAGCTCTTGAGTTTGTGGATTATTCTAACTGTCCTGTACACCTCTTTCTAAATTTCTTAAATCAATCTAGGTTAAGTCAGGTGTCCACCAGAATCCAATTAGCTGTGTTGGGGGAAGGAGCGAGGCACTGCCAGAGCCACACCTGTGAGAATAGTAGGGGCAGGAGAGGCAGAATCCGATCCATTTAGCCTTTGGATTCTCTTAACGAACTTCTCACATGGCTTCTTCCATTTGCTTGGTGGACTCCAGGAAAGGAGCCTGAATGCGTAGATGGAGGAGGAGGTTGCTCACATGTGCCATTTGAAAGCAAATCTTTCACGACCATCCCACCTTTCAACCAGACTCATTCATCAGAATTTCTGGGATTGAGACCCTGTGCCATTGATGCTTTTTATTTATTTATTTTCCCGGTAGTTTTATTTATTTATTTTTTTAAATTTTTACTTCATTCTACTTTACAATACTGTATTGGTTTTGCCATACATCGACATGAGTCCACCACAGGTGTATACGCCATTGATGCTTTTTAAAACCTCGTTGGGTGACCAGGCACCTTGAAACCAAACCCAGCGCCCTGTGGTGGTACTTGCCGTCCAAGTTCAGAAGCAGCAAGAGAATCCAAAACTCAGGGTGTACCTATTGAACTTTTGAAAAGCTCACTGGGTAGTTCTGGTGTGTAGCCACACTTGAGAATGACTGTACTTAGAAAGAATACAATAGGAAAGTAGAGAAATAATTATTGAAAGGGAAGTTATTGCTACTAATGCACGTCCCTTTAATTTTTTATGGACATTAATTGATGTATTCAATATTTTAAGTACTTTCTGTGCAAAGTTTCCTGCTCACTCACAATGCTTACTTATAAAGTGAGTAGGCTAAATATGGTCCCTACCCTGGTGGAGTTTCCAGTACAATGTGGGAGACGAATTCTAGGTGATAAGGACTATTGTAAGGCACATAGAGGGTACTATAGGAGGATACGGGCTTCCCTGGAGGCTCAGTGTTAAAGAACCTGCCTGCCAAGCAGATGTGGGTTTGATCCCTAGGTTGGAAAGATCCCCTAGAGAAGGAGATGGCAACCCACTCCAGTCTTCTTGTCTGGGACATCCCATGAACAGAGGAGCATGGTGGGCTACAGTCCATAGGGGTCACAAAAGAGTCAGACATGACATGGCGACTAAACAACAATAACAACAAATGTGAGTGTGTAGAATTAGCACTTCTGGTGAGGGAGGAGGCAGGCAGAGAAGGCTCCCTGAAGGAAGTGCTATTCAAGTGTGCAGGTGTTCATTCGTGTCTGACTTTTGTGTGTCTTTAGACTGTCGCCCAGCAGACTCCTTTGTCCATGAAATTTTCCAGGCAGGAATACTGGAGTGGGCTGCCATTTCCTCCTCCAGGGGATCTTCCCGACCCAAGGATCGAACCTATGTCTCTGGCATTTCCTTTTGCAGGCAGATCCTTTACCACTGAGCCACCTGGGAAGCCCAAGTGAGTTATGCTTAAATTATGTATTGTTACAGATCTCAACACCTCAATTTAATTAACCTAAGCAACCTAATTAGGTTTAATTTTATTTAAGCATAATTTTTTAGGTTTAATCAACCTAATTTATGTGAATTTTTTAAAATTATCTTTCTTTTTCTCTTTAAGGTGACTCATATTCTCAATGTTGCATATGGAGTTGAAAATGCTTTCCTCAATGACTTTATATATAAGAATATTTCTATATTGGATCTGCCTGAGACCAATATCCTGTCTTATTTTCCAGAATGTTTTGAATTTATTGAACAAGCAAAAATGAAGGTAAGTTTGGTACTGATTCACAGTTCCTCAAGAACAGAAATTTTAAAATATCGGTCCATTCTTCACTTCTTTCTGTAATGAAGATGTAAGAACTATTACTGTTCTTTATTATTTACTACTATTATTATTATTTCCCTTTCAACAATATTTCATTAATTCCTATAATTATTTAGTCCTCCAGTTGCTCTTCTTCCAATGAGGCACTTACTTTTGACTGTATTTTCTTGCATTTATTTACTGTTACTGTTCTGACCATGTTGGGTCATGACTGTGGCATCGGGTTCTTTCTTGCAGCCGTGGGCTTCTCTCGAGTTGTGGCACCTGGGCTCCGGGGTACATGGGCTCTGTAGCTGTGTGCAGGCTCCAGAGCGCCTGTGCTCTTGGTCTGTGGCACTCAGACCCTCTCGTTGAGGAACATAGGCTCACTAGTTGGGGCACCTGGACTTTGTGGCCCCACCGCATGTGGGATCTTTGTTGTAACTGGGGATCGAACCCACATGTCCTGCAGTGGAAGGCAGATTCCTAACCACTGGACCACCAGAGAAGTCCCTGTTTTTTAACTTTAATTTCTCATCTTCGTATACCTTCCTAAGAAATGTTAGGATTTAAAGTTTTCTGCTCAACTGGGTTGGCTAAAAAGTTTGTTTGGGTTTTTCCGTAACATCTTACAGAAATGCAGAAAAATCCGAATGGCCTTTTTGGCCAGTTCAACACTAAAGTTCCTTTTGGTCATCTCTAACCATCTGCCCTCTGACCACTTTGCAAGGTAATCAGGTGAACCATGGGACAGAGGCTGCTCTGGTCCTTAGTGTATTTATGAAGATGAATATTACTAAGATTGTTTGAAAATGCTGATCAAAAGCTGTGCATTGGTTCTCTGACTTAAGAAGACCCACAGAAAATATAATACTTTAATCTTGGTACTAGATCCAAGGGAACACTTTGACAGGCAGGGCTTCTAGGTTGGCTTCACCAATTATTATGCCTTATAATTATATCATTTTTAGTCAATATATAATTCTTATAAAATTTATGTGAGATAAATAGATGGGAATGTAGAAGCACTTAAAAAGAAAAGTTAACTGTCATGGAGCACTTGGCAATAAACGATAGTTAACATTATAGCTTAATTAACTTCTAATAATTTTCCTTCTACCTTATCTCCTTGCCTCTCTCTGTTTCTTCCTTTCATTTAGTAATATTTATTGAGTGCCTTATGTGCCCAACACTGTTCTAGATACCTTCCTCTAGATTGCTGGAAAAATATTTATTCAACCTTATTTAATAGTACGTATTTGGATAAAAAAAAGAAAGTTTTCTAATTCAAAGCCTAATATTAGCCAGTCTTTTAGCTTGTGAAAAATTATGTAGATTCTAGATTGTCAGATGCCAGTGTACCAGCTAATAGTCTTAGGAATAAAAGTGATAATGTTTCTGTGTTAGGTGCTTTTCTAAGGAGATGTATAATATGCCTTAGATGGTAATGGAAAAATGTAAACATTATTAATATTTATATTCATATTAGACATATTAGACATTAAACATATACATGTTTCAAGTAAAAAGTGAAAGGGATAATAGTTAATTAAAGTGGTCCTTAGTTTGGGTTTCTCAGAAAACAGAACCTGAGGCAAGGATTTAGAGCTGATGCTTCACTTGAGAGGTACAGTCCCTAGGCAGTGAGAGTGAGAAGAAAGGGAAGTGATTCAGAAAAGGACGAGAACCAATATAAGATGATGTTTTTACCCTGCTGAGCACAGCTTCACAAAGAGCTGATAGTGAAATAGCTAATTCCTTGGCAAGGTGGTACCCAAGACATCCCCAGGCAGGGAATCCAAAGAAACTGCACCTCAATACAGATTTTGGGAAAGAGAGAAGAGAAAATTTATCTGCCTGGCTCTCTGTCAGCTCCTGTTTCCCATTGGTCAGAGTTTACGCATGGAGAGGTGACTAACCCCACAATTCCACAATTCAGGTTACAGCACCCCACTTTTTTAGCACCCACCTTGAAGCCCTGTCGTGTGACTCGCCATCCAAGATCAGAAGCAGCAAGAGAATCCAGAACTCAGGGTGTACCGGTCTATGCAGAGACTGACATGGGGGAAGAGCCAGGTATTCTTAGGCAAGCAGAACTCAGTAGGCCTACGGGAAATAGTCAGCCACAGAGGTGGCAGCTGAGGTGGAACAAGCTGAGGGTCCATGAGATGATGGCATCAAGGGAATCTGGGGAGCTGCCTGAAGTGTTTCTGCTGTAAGATATATTTGAATTCTGTAATATGTTCTGATTTCTCAAGCCTTATGTGTTTTACTGGAACCTTAGCCTCAGCCGTTATTTCCTTACCCTGGAAACTATTGTTTAGATAATGCACGTTTAACTTTAGCAGTAGAATTCTTGAATTTTCTTCATTCTATTTTTTTTTTCCCTAGAAGAAATCTCTTTATGATTTTGTCTGTTGTATATTCAGGTATTGTTAAATAAGATTACTCTGTGAATTGCCTATTTCAGAACTACCTTTCTAGGCCCTAGTTTGTTGTTTTCATCTTTTCACATACAGCTGCCAAATAGAATGTCTTTCGTTTCCCCATGTCTTTCCTCATTTTTCTCTGTAGTTATAAAACTCTGGTTTCTCTGTCCTTCCTGTATCTCCGACTAATGTGTTATCTGCCAGGCTTATGCCCAAAGGGACAGAAATACATATGACATGGTAGTAGTAAGATAACCTCCATAGGTTCAAGAGTTCTTTTACTTGAGTATTTACTTGACCCCCTTTTTTATGTGCAGAAGATTTTGTTTGTTAGTATGAAATGTGTATTTGATATTACACGTTTACTTCATTATTTATAAGATGTGATTTTTTAAAACATGTAAGTAGTTTATAACATTGGAAAAATATAGATAAGTAAAAATTAAGATCACCCATTTTCACCAATACATATAACCACTTGTATTTTAATATATTTTTCTATATATCAAAAGACTCATTTTTTAAAAAAGATCTGAACTTGATCTGTCAAAAATATGAGTTACTTATTCTGAGAAGGTGGAAGGGATGTATATTGCTGCCTTTAAGGAGCTGGCAATCTAATTGAAAAGCTATGAATAACAACATGAGAACAAAGCAAGCTACATAAAATGGAAATACTATAATTCCTATCTGCCCATTGCAAAATGGTGATATGATTTTTTTTAAGAGAATGTTTTCTCAAAATGCATATCAAAATTTTTTTGCTTAGCAGACATTTATGGAATACCTACTATGTGCCAAAAATTGCACTAAGTACTAGGCATAAAAAGATGTCTTGCATAGTCCTGCCCTCCTCTCATGCAGAGAGACAGGCTTCTTAGAAGTCATGGTTAGCTGGACCAATGAGAGGAAGAAGCCTTTTAAGCACAGGACAACAGCAAATGCAAAAGAAAAATTGCTTTAGAAATTATTTAATTGTTACGACTTTGAATATTTGAAAGGGGATATGAAGCTAGTAGTTTCTTTGGAAATACTTTCAAGGGCAGTATGATACTCAAGGAATAAGAAGTAAATAAGTAAATTCAAAGTATCTGTTACATAAAGACTGTAAGAGAGAAGAAAATACTAACATTATTAAATAATAGCTAAAACTGATTACACTGTAAGACTAAAAATAAAGCTAGTTTCATTTTCAAAAGCATACGTGTAGATCATAAAACAGCGATAACTGATCCATAGTCAGGAAACATTAAAAATTACACTGGAGGGTATCTCTTATTAATGTTATGAGCCCAAGTTTCTGTGGAAAATCTAATTTGTTTTGCGTTAAAAGAAGTTCATTAATAGTGGGACTTCCCTGGTGATCCAGTGGCTAAGACTCCGAGCTCCCACTGCAGGGGTCCCTGGTTTGATCCCTGGTCAAGGAACTGGAGCCCACATGCCACAAGAGATGATTAAAGACACTGCCAGCTGCAAATAAGACATGGTCCAGCCAAATAAATGAATAAATATTATTTGTAAAAAAGAAGTTCATTGGCAGTGTCCATTGGTTACTGTAATATGATTTTAAAATGTCTTAAGTCTTATTAAAAAGAGCCATTGTACAAAGTGAGAAAAGTTCTCTGTATGCATGGTGAATATTTTTGTTTTGCTTTTCTTGTGCAGAAACAATATCTAGAAATGACTCTGAAATATATAAATATAAACAATTGAAATTGTCTTTCTGATACGAGAATTTTTAAAATATTAACTAATCTTGTGAATCATCTTTCTTTCTTGAAGTGAGATACACTTGCTACAGTTGTTACAATAGACTTAGGAAAGGAATTTTGCAACCAATTTATACATCTAAGAACTACCTTGTAAAATAATAAGCCATGAACATAGCATTGTTGATGTATGCTTTGGGCAGAGAGTTTTCAGTTGTCAGGTTTTTTTTTCCCCTTCCCTGTTCCTATGTTGTTTGTGTTGTACGAGAAGAAAAATCAAGAAGTAACTAAAATGACTGGTTCTGCAGGGTGTGCTCGCCATTCACTATGTTTCATTAAGATCATTAACTTTTAAAAGGCCTGAGATAAGCCAACCTGTATCAGTGCTGATCCATCAGATATATCACATTCATTATTAATGCAATATTACCCCCATCAGCATTGGTCTTGCACTGTGTCCCTTTTCACTTGTAAAGTATCATTTGCAAGTTACCTGAAACGTTTTGCATTTATTGACCTCATGCTGGTGTCTAAATTACCTTTTCCACTTCATGTTGTCATGAGCTATTTGAATCAACATTTTACTGCCTCATAACTTTTAACTATTTTTTTAGGTCATTTCCCTCCAGAATAAAATAGATCCAAAGGGAGAACATTTTCTCCTTGCTGATAATTTTATAGATAGATTTCTAAGCCAGTGATACTAGTTTCTTTATAGGAATGGTATATGTACCTAGTATATGAGCTTTCTGTATAGTTTATGATTGTGGTTTTATTTATATTTCCACATATATTTTCTCTGATTTTTCTCTTATTTATAGGCCTGTGGCTATTAAGTTACTAGACTTGTGTGTGTACTTTACCAGATTACTTCAGGGTAGTAAAAGATAATTTCAGAATTCCAAATATATCAGGAAAGCATTTCAAACCTGGGAGGTGGGAAAAGAAGGTGTTGATTAATTGATTGATTTTTTTCCCCATTCATTCCCTACAGTGCATTGGTTTCTGATGCACTGTATCAGAATAAATTGAGTCAAATAAATTGATAAAGTGAATATTTTTATCTTATAATTTTTAAATAGTATAAGTTTTCAGTACAACTCTTCTTAAATAAATAATGAAGATTTTTGTTTGGTTTTATTATAGGATGGAGTGGTTCTTGTTCATTGTAATGCAGGAGTTTCCAGGGCTGCTGCAATTATAATAGGCTTCCTAATGAATTCTGAAGAAATCTCATTTACCAGTGCTTTTTCTTTGGTGAAAAATGCAAGGCCTTCCATATGTCCCAACGCTGGCTTTCTGGAGCAGCTTCGTACATATCAAGGGGGCAAAGAAAGGAATAAATGTGACAAACTACAGGAATTAGAAGAAGCAACAGTTCCTGAGTTACATTCTAGCCAATGATGGACAACTGTACTTTCTGAGTTGGTCTCTACATTTTTAGAAAGCTCCTCCTTCCCTCCTTTTTTGGAGAGTAAATGAGTAGAAACCTCTTTTTCTCATGCTTTTTTTTTCAAGTGGAAATAGAGGTCAATTGATCATCCTAAACTAGGGTATAAATAAATTTTTAAATTATATCATGTTTTCTTTAGTATTATAATGTGGGATTAAATGCTGCTTTGATTTGTAAGGGAAAACAACAATGTATTACCAATAATTGATTTCTGTAGAAAGAAAAGGTTTATATTTAACATCTATATTAAAGCAGGAAAGATTAAATTGGTTGATTAAAACTTCTGGTAGTTTTCTATGCCAGCAACTATTTCCATGAAAGAAAAAAAGTGAAGTGCTATTTGATTTACTACTTAAGAAGAAGGCAAATTTCTTTGTAAAGAATTTAAGATGAAAAAAATGATACCTTAAACCTCCCCCAAAAGGTAACCAAAATCTGAAGATTTACACAATACCTATGTAGTAGTTACATTATTCACAAAATTTTTATGTCCTTTTATGAAAATGTACCCACTTTTCATTTTGATTTTTAAATTATATTCTATGTTTTTTTAAAACATTTTTGTGTAGCTATGCTCTCTTACATTATTGTGAGCATATGGTTCTTTAATTAGGTGCTAGTCTCTTAAATTGTGTACTTTTTATTCTGGGTACCTAGCATTCTATTTTTGGATTCCATGTCATAATTTTCTCATCTCCTTGAATCTGTAGGAAAGTGTTTCAAAGTGAAGAATCATTTTTAAAATGTGGTCTGTTTTCTAGTTCGCTATTCTACTAGGGAACATATTTTTAAGGAAAGAACACTTAGGGTTTTGTAAGAAATTTTGAATACATTTTTAGAAAGCTCAAAATCATTTACAATTTTATTTTTGGCCAGAGGCTTTGAATGGTTTCTTTCTTTTTTTTTTTTTTTTTTTTATTATGTTGGCATAGGCTAAACCCTGTTCATTATGAATTTGCTTAAAGATATGCTTTGAATTATTCAGAATAAAATCCACTTAAAATTAATTATAATAAGATAGAATTTAAGAGCTTTCAAATAGACTTGCATGACTTAGAAAATATCATTGCTCTGTAGATTTTAGTAAGAAAATCCTGAACTCTCCTTAGATACACATTATAGAGAGCAAGCATTTTTCTATACATAAGTTGGAAAGTGCACATTGAGCACATCTGTGCATTTGAAAAAGCAGACTTTCTTATGCTGGCAGGAGCAAAAAGTAGAAGCGATAAATGCAAATTATGTTTTAAGATTGCTTAAAGCCTGACAAGATGTCATCGTGTGCAAAGCTATGAACTGTCCCTCTGTTAAGAAGCAGCATAAGTATAATCAACCTGCAGTGAGCTGTCTGAAGCCTGCAGACAGAGTCCTCTTAAATACGAGACTGGTGTATAATATTGTCTTTATAGTTAATATTGCTGAGGATTTGCTGGGTAAACCTTGTCTAATCACGTGTAAGTATTTATTTAAATACATTTTCCTTTGTTATTGCTATTTAGTTTTCAGCCATTAAATGTTGTGAACATGAAGCCTTAAATAGAACTTATTCCTTATGGATAGTTTATTTTTGTCTGTTGTTATATGTTGTTGCCTGTAGTGATCTGGTTACAGTGCAAACATGTATATTCTGGCACATCTACAGATGGGCATTGAGCATCAATTTTGTTTTCTCTTAAATGGTAGTAGTTTGCTGTATCTAAAATAAATCAGTGAAGGGAATTCAGTCTTTCAAATGAGGGGTATTATGTAAGGCAATGATAGGTTATACATGTAACATGTTTATTTAGCTTCCCATGAGTATGTCACTCTGTCATACCTAGTTATTTACAAAAAGGAGCTTTATTATTATGATTCTCTATTCCACATATTATAGGAAAAATGAAAGTGTTAGTTGCTCACTTGTGTCCGACTCTTTGCGACCACGTGGACTGTAGCCCACTAGGCTCCTCTGCCCGTGGAATTCTCCGGGTAAGAATACTGGAGTGGGTAGCCATTTCTTTTCCAGGGGATCTTCCCAACACAGGGATCAGACTTGGGTCTCCTGCACTGCAGGCAGATTTTTTATCATCTGAGCCACGAGGGAATCCCTCACATATTATGAACAGATCTCAAATATACATCTATTTTGAGGGAGTGACAAAACTATTTCAAGGACTTTGTGCCTCTATTTTAAAACAGATTTTCCTATTTTAGAAAGTCTCCTTCAAAGGTAAATTCTCCAAAGACTCTGGAATGTAGCAAGTATAAATCATAGTATTGTCCTTTTACCTTACACAATAAACTGGGTGAGTTAACACCTTTACAAGCAAACCCACAATACATTAAAAAAAGAAAAAAACCAGAAATGTAGCGCAAGGAATTATTTGATTTTTTCAGCTGACCCTAAGTAGTTGATTTTTCTGCCCAAAGCCTCCTGAACATATTTAGTTACCTGTAGTTATTTAAGAGTTTAAAGCAGAAGATTTTAAGGTTTTATATTCTTATGTTACATGCAATGGTATTTACAATGAACACATTTTTGGTTTGTCTTCATTGGTATACTTAAAACAGTTTAAACTTTTCAAGTGAAACTCTGACTTACTGTTTTGTATCCATATTTATAATGTGCATTTATTGTTTCTGGGTATTGATATACTTTAATAAAAATAATAAATTTACTGTTTCTCCCATTAGTATCTTTATTTCTTTGCGATTATTTGTTTTAAAGACTTATTTGCTGGAGAAGGCAATGGCAACCCACTCGAGTATTCTTGCCTGGAGAATCCCATGGACAGAGGAGCCTGGTGGGCCCCATGGGGTCGCAAAGAGTCAGACACAACTTAGCAACAAGCTTGCACACACATCCTTTAGACCCAACGTGTGCAGTTTGGCCCATCTCATTAAAGATGCTTGATGTCATCATTGGTTAATTTCCTTTTATTTTCCCACAGCCTTTTTCATAGATGCTATGAATCTGTATGGCCTTTTTTTCCTGTTTGTTTTGTTCTGCTGTGAATTGCTTTGCTGAACTTGTGCTAATATACTGAACTCACAGATGTTCGAGCCATTGTGAATTTTCTTCATCTCTGTAAATAGTTCATCTGTGCTTCTCCCTAATGACATTTTATTTTTACCCCTATAAGCAAGTGAGGTAGAAAAATAAAATGTTACCATGGGAAAAAAAATAAAAGACTTATTTGCCATCAACTTCTGGATTAAAAAAAAATCTTGTTGGCAAAACACTTAGTTATACTTTTTAGAATATAAATTAGTTTAAAGGTCTGTGGAAATCTGATGCTCCAGCCACCTCAAGAAGTGAAAAGCTAAAGTCAGTTCTTGTAATTGGCATTACTGTGGATAAATTGGCAGTGAAAATTCAATAGCATATCTTAGTACTTTAAGTCAAGAGAAGATGCTAAATTACTCTCAGATTAAACAGATTTACGTTCTTAGTAAAACCTTCTCTCACCACCTTATTTCAAGCGGCTCCCATCCTTAGCACTTACATCTACCTTTTCCTGTTTTATTTACTGCATATCCCTAATTGTCACCAAAATTGTATATATTTTTATTTATTTTGTTGCTTTTCCCATCAAAACTTGGGCTCCCTGGGAGAGCAGAGATTTTTACTATGTTGTTTATCTGTACCAGTGTGTACCCCATAACAGGCACGCAAACATTTCTTGTCAGAGAGGGACGGGGGAAGGAAGGAAAAGAATTGATGCATGTTGCTGTGCCAGCTTAACAGTACCCGCTGCAGGTCATAATTCATGCTCTGGCAAGTGAGCTGCAGTGTACATCTGCAGCCCTGGCAGACAGTGCGTGAGAGCGACAGCAGGGAACACTAGTGATAGGTCTGAAACAGGACCGCATAGGACCCTACACAACAGAAAACATGAGCGTCCTTTTTAATTTCGGAGTAATTTGCTTTCTCTTTTTTGGCCATGCCCACAGCTTACAGGCTCTTAGTTCCCCGATCAGGGATTGAACCCATGCCCCCTGCAGTAGAAGAATGGAGTCCCGGCCACTGGACCACCAGGAAATTCCCGCAATAATTTTCTACCAAAGTTATTTAGAAATTAAAAAGTTGATCAAACATTCAGCAAGAGTATCCAGGATATGGTATTTTGCTTTCACTCAAGATATGAAAGAATAATGGCTTATGTGCCAATTACCCATTTATTATCTCCGCTCCAAATCCACTCATAATTGTGTCTATAAACAGGAAGATGGGCAATTTACATACCTTTCTCTTGACAGTGGCTGTGATGTTGAGCTTTCTCAGTAGAAGGTGCTGTGTGTTGGAGAACCCTTTCAGGAGGAAGGGTCATTTCTACTGGGCTTGGTGTGCTTTCAAGGCAGGCTGTTGCAGTTCAGATAGCCTCCAACAGTGCTCACAGCTTCTCCGCCACCTAGTTCTGGGAGCCAGGCTTCTTCAGCACCCAGTGGGAGCAGCTTTCCTGGGTAATTCCCCAGGGTGGTTTTATAGCAGGGCTTCCCTTGTGGCTCAGCTGGTAAAGAGTTTGCCTGCAATGTGGGAGATCTGGGTTCCATCCCTGGATTGGGAAGATCCCCTGCAGAAGGGAAAGGCTACCCACTCCAGTATTCTGGCCTGGAGAATTCCATGGACTATATAGTCCATGGTGTTGCAAAGGGTCGGAGATGACTGAGTGACGTGAAATACCTCCCTGTCGATAGCTTTGCCTGGCATCCTAGAGGGTGCATTTCCAGAAAGTTCTTCCATATCTCTGCCATTCTGTGAGCCATGGCTTCACTCTGCACCAAGATCCAGATTCAACCCTGGGAGACTTTTTCCTTAAACACTTCCCCAGTGGTGGTGACTGTTTTTTATATCCGCTCTTCCTATGCTATTGTTTAGAGCACTTTCCTTCTTCCTTTCTAACCAATCCCTCATTACTCCAATCCTTTTATAGTTAATAAATTTTTATATTAAACTTTCCCACTCTTATTGTGTGGTTTATCTCCTGATGGAGCCAGGCTGTCTAGCCTATAATTTAGTCAATTATTTTAATAGTTGTCCTTGTGGAGTGTTTCTAGTAGCAGGTCAAGCTATGTTACAGCCATGCACTTTATGATAATAAAGGCCCAAATGGCAATTAATGTTCTAGAAATATTTTTTGAGAGAATAATTCTATGAGTATAAACAGTGTTCTGTGTAAGGGTATAGCACAATGACCTGATTTTGCTAATGCTTCTTTTCTACAGAGTGGTGAATTCTTCAAAGTCAAAAAGAAAGCACATAAATAGTGTAATTTGCTGTTGCTCTTATGTTTTCACCCACTCTTCTCATTTGTATATTATACCAGGAGGAGAGGGAATTGCTTTCAGTGCTTGAACTGAATTCTCACTGCCCTCTTTGCATAGGTCAGTTGTGCTACTAAATTTGTGAATTCACTTTCTAATAGTTGCAATTACTGCTAATGCAACTTCATGAACTCGGGGTAAATGAAGACACCTAATGTTTCACCACTAGTGATGTGTGTGTGTGTGTGATGTCTATACACACACACATATATATATTTATTTTTTGAAATAGCAAATGCTTGTATAAGTGCTCACAAACAAAAAGTTCCCTACAGTTTCTCTAGAATTGGCATACAGCTTATTATCTATAAGTTATAGCATTACTATTTATAAGTTATAGCATTCTCCCTTTCCTCTTAAAAAAAATCTGGTATAATTGCCTATCTTCAATTTTATGACACTCTCACAGCATGTCTTAAATATAACTGATCTTGCTTTGAGAATATCACTAGCAGATTTTCCTAGTATTTCTTCAATATAAAAAAATGATTTTTTTTCACATTCAGGGACTCCCCTGGATGTCAAATACTGTGCTAGGTGCTAAGGATATGATGATAAGCAAAACAGCCAAAAATCCTTGCCCCTATGGAGCTTGCATTCAAAGTAACACCACTGTATAATAAGCAGACACATCTACATTGATCACTCAGCCTTCTGCTGGTTAGATTTTTTTCTGTTTTGACATTTCTGAACCATGGAGGTCTTTCTTTACTAAGGAGAGGTGGGCAAATTACCAAGGGCAGAATTTTCTAAGGATCTCTCAACACAACCACTCCTGGTTCTGCTAAAGTAAATAGTAGCCTTAAGAAGAAACACAAAAACTCCTCCTCACCACCATCTACCTACAATAATAACATTAATTAATAATAATTACCAAAGTTTAAAGAGAACAATTTCCTAGTAATCACCAGAAAAATTGTCTATAGATGATTTTTATATTCATATTCAATTCAAAATATATATTCAATTATACATTCTTTCTATTACAGAAAGAATATTATATTCTTTGAATTATAAATATTATATTATAATTAAAATATTATAAAAACTTTCTTCCCCAGTGTGCAGTTTTGATCAAGCTACAGAAACATACACACATATTCCTTTATAGGCAGTGAATGTGTTTTATAACTGACTTTCAAAACACCTATAATCTTTTAAAATGTTAATCAAGCTGATAATTACAGAAATAAGAGTTGATACTCTTCTGTTCTGTCAAGGTATGGAGTCCTTGGATGACCATATCTGTGTGGGAGAAACCTATATGCAGGTCAGAAAGCAACAGTTAGAACTGGCCATGGAACAACAGACTGGTTCCAAATAGGAAAAGGAGTACATCAAGGCTGTATATTGTCAACCTGCTTATTTAGCTTATATGCAGAGTACATCATGAGAAATGCTGGGCTGGAAGAAGCACAAGCTGGAATCAAGACTGCCGGGAGAAATATGAATAACCTCAGATATGCAGATGACACCACCCTTATGGCAGAAAGTGAAGAGGAGCTAAAAAGCCTCTTGATGAAAGTGAAAGAGGAGAGCGAAAAAGTTGGCTTAAAGCTCAACATTCAGAAAACGAAGATCATGGCATCCGGTCCCATCACTTCATGGGAAATAGCTGGGGAAACAGTGGAAACAGTATCAGACTTAATTTTTTTGGGCTCCCAAATCACTGCAGATGGTGATTGCAGCCATGAAATTAAAAGACGGTTAGTCCTTGGAAGAAAAGTTATGACTAACCTAGATAGCATATTAAAAAGCAGAGACATTACTTTGCCAACAAAGGTCCATAGTCAAGGCTATGGTTTTCCCATTGGTCATGTATGGATGTGACAGTTGGATTGTGAAGAAGGCTGAGTGCCGAAGAATTGATGCTTTTGAACTGTGGTGTTGGAGAAGACTCTTGAGAGTCCCTTGGACTGCAAGGAGATCCAACCAGTCCATCCTAAAGGAGATCAGTCCTGGGTGTTCACTGGCAGGAATGATGCTAAAGCTGAAACTCCAGTACTTCATGTGAAGAGTTGACTCATTGGAAAAGACCCTGATGCTGGGAGGGATTGGGGGCAGGAGGAGAAGGGGACGACAGAGGATGAGATGGCTGGATGGACATGGATTTGGGTAGACTCTGGGAGTTGGTGATGGACAGGGATGCCTGGCATGCTGCGATTCATGAGGTCACAAAGAGTTGGACATGACTGAGCGACTGAACTGAACTGAACTGAAACTGTTAATTAACCGTCTTCACAAGAAAGGTGAAAGAATTAGCAATTTAATGTTTATAAACTTTTTTTGTTTCTTTGGAAGATATTGCAATTATTATTATAATAGGATTAAGTTGCAGATACTAAAGAAGTTAACAGTAATAGCACCTATCTTAATAGTAAGTTCAATTTAAATAAAAAATTGAAGTAGATTTCCAAATGATGAGTAGCCTAGAAATAAAATGTTCTCACTATATAGTCCATATCCTTAAGATAGATTAAGCACTTATTTGTATCTTAAGAAGGTTTTCTTTTTTAGTAAGTACTAATATTTTCTACAGTTCTCATTAATTCCAGACAAAAGAAGCATTTGTTAAAACTTTGTTTAAGAAATACATTTTCTTTTTAGTAGAGTTAAGAAATTGGGAAATCAATAGAATTCAATTCTGTGGTCTTTTCCTATTCAACGAGAAAGAATAGCTGTGGACCTTGTTCACAAGTAATACAACAAGCTAGTACTTTGGCCACCTCATGCAAAGAGTTGACTCGTTGGAAAAGACTCTGCTGCTGGTAAGGATTGGGGGCAGGAGGAGAAGGGGATGATAGAGGATGAGATGGCTGGATGGCATCACGGACTTGAACGTGAGTCTGAGTGAACTCCGGGAGATGGTGATGGACAGGTAGGCCTGGCGTGCTGCAATTCATGGGGTCACAAAGAGTCTGACACGACTGAGCGACTGAACTGAACTGAACTGAACTGAACCAACTGCTGTAGTGGCTTCTTGACATTTCATATTCTTGGTGCTGTTGAGGTTAACTCCATTCAGATCAGTTAACAATTGATTTTCCCTTGCAAAACTTTAGAGACTTCCCTGGTGGCTCAGATGGTAAAGCATCTGCCTACAATGCGGGATACCTGGGTTCAGTCCTTGGGTCGGGAAGATCTCCTGGAGAAGGAAACAGCAACCCACTGCAGTACTCTTACCTGGAAAATCCCATGGATGGAGGAACCTCGTAGGCTACAGTCCATTGGGTCACAAAGAGTTGGACATGACTGAGCGACTTCACTTTGCAAAACTTTGGTCAAAGGAGCCTGGAGCAAACCGAGAGTCAGGATGTTCTCTTTTATTACCTGTTAACTTGATGTCATCTCCCCTAATCAATGGCTCTACAATTGAATTGTATGAAAATATGTTTTCTAAAACTGTAAAGTGCTATACTACTAGTGTTATTGTGTGGTTATTTCAAATTAGGAAACATTTTTTAGTCATTCTGGACATTCTTCAGATGCTGCTGTGCTTTTCTGTAAAATATTTGTTGGCAGTACAGAACATGTTGATCCTCCTCTATAACACAGCCTTCCCTGATTCTGTAGCAAAGAGAATACTAGCCCTCTCCTAGCCCATAGCTCAGGGCACATCAGTATTACATGTGTATCTACAAAATTATAGAAACGAAAAACAGATGAGTGTTTTCCAGGGGTTAAGAAGGTGGTTGCAGCCTAGGGAAGTAGGTGTGGTTACAAAAAGGCAACAGGAAAGATCCTGATGAAAATGTAAATCTATCAAAGTTGAGTATCCTGGTTGTGACATTGTACTATAGTTTGGCAAGATGATACCACTGGAGGGAACCAGGTAAAGGGTACATAGCATCTCACTACCTTATGTTTTACTTCCTGTGAATCCACAAACATCTCAAGATAACAAAGTTTAATTTAATAAAACCATTAACAAAAACCTCCAAGTATCTGACTTTATGAAGCTTACAACTTAGCTGGGGGGGGATAGATAATTTTAGAATTATAGAAGTATATATTTCAAGTCATAATTTGTCAAGTTATAAGGCAACGCTCTCCTGAGCGATGTTTGAGATAAGTGCTGAAAGATAAGTAGGGTGTTGAAGATCTTCCAGAACTGAGAAAACAAGGCATGTAAAGACCCAGGGGTGAGAAAGAGCATGACACATTAGAATTTTCGTCTTTTAGAGCAGTAGATGGGATGGAAAGATTTTGATCAGGAGAACAACTTGCTCAGAACGTTATTTTTAAAAGCTCACTTCAGCTGTGCTGTGGACTGTGGATTAGGCAGGGTAAGACTAACCAGGAAGCTAAATCCAGGTATCAGATGGTAAAGCCAGGATTTGGTGAAGGCAGTGAAAATGCAAAGTGGATGCATTTGAAAGGTATTTAGGAGTTATTATCCACAGGATTGGATTGGTGTTAAAGGGTTGTTGTTTAAAGACCATGTCAAGATTTCATTCTTTAGCAACTAGATAGCTGGCGGGGTCATTCTCTGAGATAAGTAATTAAATTTTACAGAAAAGATAGTAAGTTTGGCTTTTTATATTTTATTTTGAAGTGCCTTTGAGATATTGAAGTGTAGATGTCCTGTAGGCAATTGTATATGTAATTTTGGATGTCAGAAAATGATTTGGGTTGGTGATATGAATTGAGAATCATTAGGACAATGGATGTGAATACTATTATACAGAGAAAGAGTTTAGAGTAAGACCAGACCATGAGATTGAGCCTTGGGAACATTTCTGGGGTAGATAGGGAAGGATAAGCTAAGAAAAGAGACTTAGCCACATGGTCAGAGCAGTAGGAGAGAAAGCAAGAGAGTCAATTAGGGGGAATTTCAAAGAATGTTTACTGTGAACTAATAGTGCTAAAAGTTACATGAGATATAAAATGACAATGTCTTGGATTTAGCCTTGTGGAGGTCTTTGGTGATGTTGGCAACCGTTGTTTGATGAATTAATGGAGGAAGAAGCCAAATAAGCTTATTAAAAGCTATGTAATAGGCTGAATGACATAGAAGAGCATTAGGATAAATTTCAGTTATTGAATATATATTATATATTGAATATTGAATTGAATATTAAATGATATTATGTCACTGAGTGAATAAGTCAATACATTGTAGCTACTATAATTTCCACTATTCAGATTAAAAAATTAAGTCCTAGAGTTGTTAATATCATATAACTATTGCTGCTGCTAAGTTGCTTCAGTCGTGTCCGACTCTGTGCAGCCCCATAGATGGCAGCCCACCAGGCTCCCTCGTCCCTAGGATTCTCCAGGCAAGAACACTAGAGTGGGTTGCCATTTCCTTCTCCAATGCACGAAAGTGAAAAGTGAAAGTGAAGCCTCTCGGTCGTGTACGACTCTAGTGACCTCATGGACTGCAGCCTACCAGGCTCCTCCATCCATGGGATTTTCCAGGCAAGAGTACTGGAGTGGGGTGCCATTGCCTTCTCCAACATATAACTATTAAGTACTTTTATTAAGTCAAGATTTGCACCTCTCCTCGACAAAATGCTACTTCTCTAAATGAAGACATTATCAAGTAGGAAAAGAGTAATTTTTTCATTGATTTTTCACTCTCATTTATTCATGTAAACTGGGAAAGAATGTATGATCTTTGAACACCCTAGTACTGTGGTTGTGCTTAGTCGCTCAGCTGTGTCCAACTCTTTGCAACCCCCATGGACTGTAGCCCACCAGGCTTCATCTGCCCATGGAATTCTCCAGGCCAGAATACTGGAGTGGGTAGCTTTTCCCTTCTCTAGTGGATCTTCCCAACCCAGGAATCGAACTGGGGTCTCCTGCATTGTAGGTGGATTCTTTACCCTCTGAGCCACCAGGGAAGCCCAAGAATACTAGAGTGGGTAGCCTATCCCTTCTCTTTATTGCTTTAAAAAAAGAATTTAACTTGGGAAAATGTCAAAATACACAAAATTAGAGAATACTATGTGGAAGAACTGTACAAAAAAGATCTTCACGACCCAGATAATCATGATGATGTGATCACTCACCTAGAGCCAGACATCTTGGAATGTGTAGTCAAATGGGCCTCAGAAAGCATCACTATGAACAAAGCTAGTGGAGGTGATGGAATTCCAGTGGAGCTGTTTCAAATCCTGAACAATGATGCTGTGAAAAAGTGTTGCACTCAATATGCCAGCAAATTTGGAAAACTCAGCAGTGGCCACAGGACTGGAAAAGGTCAGTTTTCATTCCAA
>SJYV01052583.1:0-13117 GCA_006410875.1 Neotragus pygmaeus | reverse complement strand
TATGGTTTTTCCTGTGGTCATGTATGGATGTGAGAGTTGGACTGTGAAGAAGGCTGAGCGCTGAAGAATTGATGCTTTTGAACTGTGGTGTTGGAGAAGACTCTTGAGAGTCCCTTGGACTGCAAGGAGATCCAACCAGTCCATTCTGAAGATCAGCCCTGGGATTTCTTTGGAAGAAATGATGCAAAAGCTGAGACTCCAGTACTTTGGCCACCTCATGCGAAGAGTTGACTCATTGGAAAAGACTCTGATGCTGGGAGGGATTGGGGGCAGGAGGAGAAGGGGACGACCAAGGATGAGATGGCTGAATGGCATCACTGACTCGATGGACCTGAGTCTGAGTGAACTCCGAGAGATGGTGATGAACAGGGAGGCCTGGCATGCTGTGATTCATGGGATCGCAAAGAGTCGGACACGACTGAGCGACTGAACTGAACTGATAATCAATTGGCCATCAACAGTGATCAACTCATGGCTTTTCTTGTTTAAAGGATGTGCTCAACTATCTTCCTCCACTGCTTCTGCCCTCACTTATTACAGAGGATTATTTCAAGGATACTCCCAGACAAAGTTTTCTGTAAAGTAAATCCTATTTTTTTCAGTATTGTCCATTTTTCCTGCTAAAACTTCCATGGGGGTTTTAAGTATCTGATTAAACCTATCTAATAGCTCAAATATCAAAGCAGGAAATGAAATCTTATTTATAACATATTTAATTTATAAAAAATAATTTATAACACCTGAAAGTTACATTTTTTTGAACAGTTGTACATTCATAGTAAAACTGAACAATAGGTATGGAGATGTCACACATACCTTCTGCCCTCACACATGTTTAGCCTGCTCTTTTATCACATCGCCCACCAGAGTGGTACATTTGTTGTAAGTGGTGAAACTACATTGAAACATCATTATCACCCCCTGAATCCATAGTTTACATTACTTTGGATTCATGCTTGGTGTTCTACATTCTTTGGGTTTGACAAATTTACAATAATATGTATCCACCGTGATGATATCATGCAAAATAGCCTCACTGCACTAAAAAACCTGTGTTCTGCCTATTCACCACTCTCTCCTATAGTTATATGTAAGTTTTGATGTCTTTTTACTTCCAACAGATGTGAGTGAGTGAGTGAAAGTCTGTTAGTGATGTCCAACTCTTTGTGACTGCATGGACTATACAGTCCATGGAATTCTCCAGGCCAGAACACTGGAGTGGGTAGCTTTTCCCTTCTCCAGGGGATCTTCCCAACCCAGGGATTGAACCTAGTTTTCCCACATTGCAGGTGGATTCTTTACCAGCTGAAGCACGAGGGAAGCCCCAACAAGTGTTAAGAACCATCTAATCGGTTAAAAGACAAGTGAGTCAGCTAAAGTGATATATCTTTTGATGTTTGGCTACCCTCTTTCTGCCAGTTGTTTACTGTAATGAAATCAGAAAACACTGGTAAGTTTCCAAATATACTATTGATTTTAATTTATAAAGATGTAGCTTTGGCCATTACTGTTTATAGTGATCAGACAATACAAATAACAACTAATTGATTTGCATTTTTTCTGGACAAAATCCCTACGTCTTAAACACCACAAAGCTCTTTTGGAGATCACTTGTCCCTGGGCCCTATGAAATCATGGTCTCTCCATATACTTTACGTGACATCACAATCTACGTCATGGGCTGTCCATGCTACACCAGCTGCCAAAAGCTCAGAAGATGGGGACATGAATGCGACAATGTTGCCTCCCCTGGCTCTCTTTTCAAAGGTGACAAACTATTCTTTCCCTAAATTCTTACCAAAGGTGGATATCATTTTTCTTTGCTTCAGTGTAAAAATTCTTTGTTTTTATTTTTAAAGAAGACTAAGAGTGGGATTTAATAATTTAGGCTTATATACAAACATTGCATATTAATAGACATTTATAAGTAGGTCAGTGAGTCTTCAGTGTGTAAGATAGACACTCAGTAGTCTGGCTGCAAATACATCAAATATATTGAAAATTAATACATTTTGAGACTTCATGTCTCAAATACATTTCTGACTTCTTAAAAATTTGTGTTTAGAAGAAAGCTGAAATGTATATAGCCAGAAACTAATCTACAGATCGGACTCTCTGTAGCCGTAGGGATTTCACCCAACTGCTTCAGGGGTCATTTGAAGGTGATAATTGACAGCTGAGGGGGCAAGAATCCTGAGTTAGGGGGGCTTGCACTTTTCCTGTTTTTTTTTCTTCCCCTCAACCAAAGTGGGTCTGTTGTAGGTATTAAGTATCTGCACAAAACCTTGTTAAATGAAGATTATTCTATATAAGTCTGAAAATCAATGATCTACAAAAATAACACTTTGATGGAATCATATGTCACTAGAAGGCAGCATTCAGAGAACCACAAATTCAGAATAGAAATAAGGAACAGGTGTTCCACTTTGACATTTTATTTACTGTGTGCAGAAAAGAAAGTAGGAAAGCAAGTATTGCAATTAAGATAATAATATCCATGTACAGAAGACTATGATGAACATGCAGTATTTCTAAAGATTTAGTTTAACAAGAAACATAAAAAGTAAAATTGTGCTATACAATGTTACTCATTCAAGATAATGCATTTTATCTCATTTTATAGAAATTTCATTTTACCAAAAAAGGATAAACAGAACTACAAATAGGTCTTCAATTTATAAAATGTATAAGCACTTCTAATAGAATTAATGTGTAAAATTATTATTTTAAACATTTTAAAGCATGAAAGTTGTATCNCATAAAAAGTAAAATTGTGCTATACAATGTTACTCATTCAAGATAATGCATTTTATCTCATTTTATAGAAATTTCATTTTACCAAAAAAGGATAAACAGAACTACAAATAGGTCTTCAATTTATAAAATGTATAAGCACTTCTAATAGAATTAATGTGTAAAATTATTATTTTAAACATTTTAAAGCATGAAAGTTGTATCAAATAATTACACTTACTCAATGTTTATATAGAGTTTGTCATTAAATTTTGTTCATTAATTTACTTTTTCAACATAGTTTTATTGGAAAGTGAGAAAAACAGAATAGGAAATATTACGATCCTGTCCTCAAGAAAATTCATCTAGTAGGGCTGAAAAGCAAACTTAAAAAAAAACCAACAACACAAGTATCTTGTAGCAAATGAGTTGCAGAAATGATATGTTGTATGTTATGAGATGAACTGATTATTGAAGGCTGGCAGGGCTGGAGCAAGTTTCATGGTGGAAGAGAGCTGCCACTTGCAATAACAGGAATTTGTAAATTGCGGTGGAAAGCAAAGAGATGCTAAACAGGGATACTGCTATGAGCAAGGAGTATAATGTGAAGATCTTTGACAAAATGTTGAAACACTTGCAAAGGGCAATAATGGGAGAATTGATTGGAGCAGAAAGCTAGGGTGAGAGAGTGAAGAGACTGTTTTGAAACTGAGGTTCTCAACTACCCCTGGTGAAGGTAGGGTGACAGTGTATATTCCTCTTAGGGTGCCTGTTGAATCAGCAGAAGAGATGCTCCTACTGTCCTGTCTCAGTTTGTTTGGCCTGTTTGCTCCCCTGGTGGCTCATTGGTAAAGAATCTGCCTACAATACAGGAGGCATGGGTTTGATCTCTGGGCTGGGAAGTTCCCTTGGAGAAGGGAATGGCTACCCACTCCAGTATTCTTGTCTTAAAAATTCCAAGAACAGAGGAGCCTGGCAGGCTACAGTCCATGGGGTTGCAGAGTTGGACATGACTGAAGTGACTGAGCACACACACAGCAGAATACCATAGACTGGGGGAAACGTATAAACAACAGAAATTTATTTCTTCAAAGTTCTGGAGGTTGGGAAGTCCAAGGTCAAGATATGGCAGATTTGGTGTCAAGTGGGAGCCTGCTTCCTGGCTTACAGACAGCATCTTATTGCTCTATGCTCACATGACCAAAGGAATTGGGGAGCTCTCTGGATGGTTTCTTTTATGACAGTGCTAATCTCATTCATGAGGACTTAACCCTCATGACCTAACCACTTCCCAAAGTTCCCAACTCCCAAGTAACATCATACTGGGTGTTAGGATTTCTAACAAATGAACTATGGGAACACAATATCCAGTCTGTAGCAACTTCCACCCCCAAAGGATTCTGATTTTCCTCTCTCTTGCTGCCTGGGTGAGAATGTATACAGTGTAATGGGAGACACTATTGGTTGGCATGTGCTGCACACGTGAAGCTTGTGAAGTTGAAGAAAACGAGGCTACTGTGGGGAGTGGGAAGTCAGTGAGTTTTGGACGGCCGACTAGTGTGTACAAGGAAGGAAGCATTGGATAGTGGTGTTTGGTGCGAGAGGTTAAAGGCATGGCGTTGTTAAGAGTTGACTGCAATTGTCTAGGCATTGAGGAGAGAGAAAGAATAGGACTTGGTATCTGAATCTTTGATGGAAGGGAAAATGGAAGCCAGAAAAAGCAAAACAGACCAGGTACTGTACTAAGCATAGTGTTATTGTTAAGTCACTAAGTCGTTCGAATTTTTTGCACTCCTATGGAGCCTGTCAGGCTCCTCTGTCCATGGGATTTCCCAGGCAAGAATACTGGAGTGGGTTGCCATTTCCTTCNGACCAGGTACTGTACTAAGCATAGTGTTATTGTTAAGTCACTAAGTCGTTCGAATTTTTTGCACTCCTATGGAGCCTGTCAGGCTCCTCTGTCCATGGGATTTCCCAGGCAAGAATACTGGAGTGGGTTGCCATTTCCTTCTCCAGGAGATCTTCCTGACCCACGGATTAAACCCACCTCTCTTACGTCTCTTGCCTTGGCAGGCAGATTCTTTACCATTGAGCCAACAGGGAAGCCTGTACTAAGCATAACCACCTTTCAAAGTAGGCATTGTTTCTATTTTACAATCTAAAGAGATTTAATACAAATCGAATTAATACAGGATTTAAGTGTATGAGTTGGACTTTGAATAAATGTCTGTATCATTTTAGACTCTAACATGCTGTGATTTTGAATTTCTAAAAGGTCAATAGATAAAGGGACAACTGGAATGGGGCTGGTTTTGAGGCTTGATGTTCTGGTAGATTGTTCATCAAGCATCTGGGAAAGTATCAGTTGGCCTTAGAGAGAGCTGGGGCTTACAATATTGGAGTTTTGTTTGTTTGTTTGTTTTTGTTTTTTTGCATAGACATGAGAATTCATGAAGACTCCCAGAGAGAACATAAAGAATTTAAGAAGAGAGAGGACAAAGTCTTGACTATTAATAATATGTGCAGGTTAGAATAAAGTAGGAACAGGTATAGAAAAACCAGAAAAAGAGTAGAAAGTTATGGGATAAAATAGGAAGTGTAGCCTCACCAAAAACATGGAAAATGCTGTCTAGACAAAAAGATGGTCAACGCTGTTGACTACTGCAGATATCAAGAAGACAGGAGTAATCTGGCCACAAGGAGAAAAATAGCTGGGGATCAGTAGTTTCATAAGAGTTACATAGTAGCCCGTATGTAATGAATTAAACAATAAGATGGTGAAGTTAGGGAAATAGATCATCTACGAAAATCTGTAGGCTCTTATTTTGAGATCTTGAGAAAAGGAGAGAAAATGTGAGAAAAATTAGTGCATGGTAGCTAGGAGAAAGAACAAGATATAGGAAAGTTTCTGTGAGCGGGACAAGTAGGCATCTTTATAACTTGGTAAGGAAAGAGACAATTAAAGGGTAGAAGACTGAAAAGCAACTGAAAGAAAATGGCTTTCTTAAAGGAAAGAAAGTGTTTAATTTGAAGAATACTAAAAATAGTAAATAATGCATATAATCAACTATTAAAAGTTATATAAGGTAAAATAAGGGCCCTTCTTAAGCCCCCTGATTTACAAACCCTTCTCCCATTCTACCTTCCCTGTTAATAGTTTGGGAGGAATGTTTTCTAGATTTTTCCTTTATTTAAATAAGCATCTCTGTCTCTGTCTCTTTGCATCTGTTCTTAAATGTATACTTTTTAAGTTAAAATGAAATGATGCTATATATGTTTTCAAATTGCTTCTTTCACATCAACCATGGAGATTTTTCTAGATCCATACATACAGTCACATATCCAATCCATTTTATTCTTTTTAACAGGTGCACGATGTTCTTTTATTTGGCTAGATCATAATTTATATTGAAATACCTTCATTGATGAACTTTTCTTGGTACCTTATTTCTAGAAAGGGAATCACTGGGTGTGGTGGCCTGAATAGAGCCTCCAAAGATATTCACATTTTAGTCTCTGGAATCTATGAATGTTACTTTTTAGACATCATTATTAGCCTAATCACCACAACTGGTTACCACCATGGGAAGATTATCCTGGATTGTCTGAGTAGGCCCTAAATATGATTACAAAGGTCCTGACAAAATGGACGCAGAGGGGGATTTTACTATACGAGAAAAAGACCATGTGATGACAGAAGCAGAGAGAAGCAGTGTCAGAGGTGGAAGATGCTATACCACTGGCTCTGAAGCAGGAGGACAGGGCCAAAAGCTAAGTACGTACATAATATATGGTTGGCCTTCAGAAGTTAGAAAAGCAAGGAAACAGTTTCTCCCTCGGAGCCTCTTGAAGAAAGCAGTCTTGTTGACACTTTGGTTTTAATCCTATAACAATCATTTTGGATCTCTGGCCACTAGAACTATAAAATATAAATTTGTGTTGGTTTAAGCTACAAAGTTTGTAGTAATTCAGTATGACTGCATCTGAACATGATTACATCTGCAAAGACCCTATTTCCAAATAAGGTCACATTGCTATATATTGAAGGTTAGGATCTTAACATTTATTTTGGGGGAGAGAGTTCAATCCATACATAACATCTGTTAAGAAAAAGTCATTTCATCTGTAAGTGGTTTTAAGCTTTGATTTCTGGAAACTTGTCATTTAATGCTGGAATTGTTATTACTTCATCCAAATTAGAAAAGTCCTGGCTGGATTTCATGAAAACCCCAGAAGAAATAGGGAGGATGGTATTTGCAGGATAGTGAGTTTGGTATGGATCAGAGAGCATCTCAGAATATAATATACCCATGTAGCACTATTGCTTTAATAAAATTCGTAAGTGAGCAAAACTAAACAACACATTTTTTTCTTTTATTTTTTAATTTTTATTTTATACTATAGTTGATTAACAATGTTGTGTTAATTTCAGATGTACAGCCAAGTGATTCAGTTATACATGTACATACATGAATTCCTTTTCAAATTCTTTTCTCATTTGTTATTACAGTGTTGAGCAGAATTTCCTGTGTTATACAGCAGGTCCTTGTTGGTTATCTGTTTTAAAACTAGCAGTGTGACGTGTCAGTCCTAAATTCCCAATTTATCCCTCCTCCCTATCCTCTCCCCTTGTTAATCGTAAGTTCTTTCTCTATTTTTGTTTGGTAAATGAGTTCATTAGTAGTATCATATTTTTTGGATTCTGCATATAAGCTATATCATATTTGTCTTTCTTGGTCTGATTTACTTCACTCACTATGATAATCTCCAGGTCCATTCATGTTGCTGCAAATGGCTAAACAACTTATTTTCACACACACATATTGATAAATGTGTTTGTGTGCTTGCTCTTCAAATAATATCTAAAGAAAAGCAGCACAGCCACTCCAGTGTTCTTGCCTGGAGAATCCCAGGGAAAGGGGAGCCTGGTGGGCTGCCGTCCATGGGGGTCGCACAGAGTCGGACAGGGACTGAAGCGATTCAGCAGCAGCAGCAGCAGCAGCAGCAGCAGGGAAAGGCAAACAGCAGGGATGTCATAGGGAGGGACACACAAGCTTCTGCAATGTGGTGAGTTCACGGGTGTGTAGCATTAGCCTTCGTTATTTAATCTTTTGTTTATATTAACATATAATAAAACAGCAAGTATAAATTATGCTTTAAGTAAAATGGGCTTCCCTGATAGCTCAGCTGGTAAAGAATCAGCCTGGGTTGGGAAATTCCGCTGGAGACGGGAAAGGCTACTCACTCCAGTATCTGGCCTGGAGAACTTGTACAGTCCATGGGATCGCAAAGAGTAAGACACGACAGCGATTTTCACTTTCAGTTAAGTAAAACTGTGCCTATATAACCTAAAAAAAAAAAAAAAAATGGCATAGAGATTGTAGAAAATTTGCTTTGAGAATGGTTTCATGCAGCTAGGCCCAGAAATTTGACACTGGAAAGCGGCACCATCTGTCTCTCAAAGGCAACTTTTCCAGGCGGTACTTGAGAAAGAGCACTGGGTAAACTCTCGCTAACTATGAAAGCATTACAGTAACTTGTGTTACTATACGACCCAAGCACCAACAAATCAGGAGGCTCATAGGTGAGCAATGAAGTCCCGAAATCACAACTTCCACGTTGTTTCATCACTTTACCAGAGAAATTTTTCCCGCAGTCTGAGCAAAGGCTGCTTCGCTATGCCAAAAAGGCAGCGCCGGCGCCACAACAGTACAGCGCATGTCCGGAAGTTACGCAATCCCATAAGGTAGCGCGGCCCTACCCGTGGGGAGAGTTTCTGCCATTTTTGAAAATCAGGAAGGTCCGGGAGTGAGTACCGCTGCTTCTGTGATGGCAGCCTTTGCCGTGGAACCCCAGGCGCCCACGTTGGGTGAGTAAAAAACTGCTTTTCTTTGCTAGCACTGAGATGCACACTGTNAAAAAAAAAAAAAAAATTGGCATAGAGATTGTAGAAAATTTGCTTTGAGAATGGTTTCATGCAGCTAGGCCCAGAAATTGACACTGGAAAGCGGCACCATCTGTCTCTCAAAGGCAACTTTTCCAGGCGGTACTTGAGAAAGAGCACTGGGTAAACTCTCGCTAACTATGAAAGCATTACAGTAACTTGTGTTACTATACGACCCAAGCACCAACAAATCAGGAGGCTCATAGGTGAGCAATGAAGTCCCGAAATCACAACTTCCACGTTGTTTCATCACTTTACCAGAGAAATTTTTCCCGCAGTCTGAGCAAAGGCTGCTTCGCTATGCCAAAAAGGCAGCGCCGGCGCCACAACAGTACAGCGCATGTCCGGAAGTTACGCAATCCCATAAGGTAGCGCGGCCCTACCCGTGGGGAGAGTTTCTGCCATTTTTGAAAATCAGGAAGGTCCGGGGGTGAGTACCGCTGCTTCTGTGATGGCAGCCTTTGCCGTGGAACCCCAGGCGCCCACGTTGGGTGAGTAAAAAACTGCTTTTCTTTGCTAGCACTGAGATGCACACTGCAAGCTTGGAGGCGGGCACCTGCGAGACAGTAAACGTAGGGTCTTGTCTGCTAAATTCAAACCGCAAAGAGCTAGCCCTTTGGCTCGCCGCCAGGTTCCAAGTCCGCCCCCTTCTCTAGGCGTCGCCACCCTGTAGCTACCAAAGGGGCTCCGGGACGCCGCGGGCTCCGAGGAAATCGAAGAAACGGCGGTCTTGTGCTGACTAAGCCGCTTTGTTTCCTCCCCGCAAGCCAGGGCTAGACCTGTCTATACCTGAGACTCCGCCGGCGCGGCGGACGCTGTGCTGGATTCCCGGATCCTGTGAAGCGGCGGTGGGAGGGTCCTCACCTGTGAACACGTGGGTGGGCGGTGCCCGGGAGCGTGGTCACCTTTCACCGCTGTTAGATCATCTAAGCTTCTCTTTACTGCTTGGTTCCAACTCCTCCCGGGGTTCGCAAAAGCAATGTGTTTTTAATGGAAACTTGAGTTGTTCGATATTTAATTAACCAGGTGATAACAGCTATTGAGATATTCCCTTAATAGGAAGCCATGAGCTCGCTTCATTTTCTTTATCTTGGGAAAATGAATCTCTTGTAGAGGATCTTTTCCTCTACAGTACATTCCTCTACATTACGGTCACGTAATGATTTTAAAAATAATTTCCGTTATATGATGGGGGCATTTAAAAAAATCTTGCATGTCACCCTTGGATGTCGATTATTGTGTGTATGTGTCGGTTGAGTTGTGGGTTTTGTGAGAACCGTGGAATAGCTTAAAACAGAAAATAAACGGTCTACTATAACAGAGACGTATTTGAACATTCGATTACAACTTTCTGAGTTTGGAAAGGAGAGCAGCACGATATGTCTGTGTAGAATGAGTTTTATTAGAATTGAAGGATATATGATGTTGGCCATGTTTTGTACAAAATCAGTTTCTTTTGACAATAGAGTAACTTGAACTGTTTTACTATTAGTTATAAAAATCTAAATGTATAATATTAGTGGAGATACTCAGCTACATTTAAAGATGGCCTAGGTACTCATGTCTTGTATTATTTTAGAGGTCAGAAAAAATTTCATTTCCAGTATGAAAGTCTTCTGCTTAACAAAAGCATTCTGGTGTATATATTTCTTGGGGTTACAATTATGAATAAACCCCTGGTCTGAAATCTGACATTAGCTGATATTGTTTAAATCCTTATTTCAGATGAGGTATAAATATTTTCCCAGCACCTCAGTTCAGTTCGGTTGGTCAGTTGTTTCCGACTCTTTGTGACCCTATGGACTGCAGTATGCTAAGCCCCGCTGTCCATCACCAACTCCTGGAATTTACTCAAACTCATGTCCATGGAGTCGGTGATACCATCCAACGATCTCATGCTCTGTTGTTCCCTTCTCCTGCCTTCAATCTTTCCCAGCATCAGGATCTTTCCATGTGAGTCAGTTCTTCGCATCAGGTGGCCAAAGAATTGGAGTTTCAGCTTCAGCATCAGTCCTTCCAATGAATATTCCTTTAGGATTGACTGGTTGGATCTCCTTGCTGTCCACGAGACTCTCAAGAGTCTTCTCCAAAACCACAGTTCAAAAGCATCAATTTTTCGGGTCTCAACTTTCTCTATAGTCCACCTCTCACGACCGTACATGACTACTGGAAATACCATAGCCTTAACTAGATCGCTCTTTGTAGGCAAAGTAATGTTTCTGCTTTTTAATAGCTATCTAGGTTGGANAGTTCAAAAGCATCAATTTTTCGGGTCTCAACTTTCTCTATAGTCCACCTCTCACGACCGTACATGACTACTGGAAATACCATAGCCTTAACTAGATCGCTCTTTGTAGGCAAAGTAATGTTTCTGCTTTTTAATAACTATCTAGGTTGGACATAACTTTTCTTCCAAGGGGCAAGCGTCTTTTAATTTCATGGCTGCAGTCACCATCTGCAGTGATTTTGGACCGCCCAAAAATAAAGTCTGTCACTGTTTCTGCTGTTTCCCCATCTATTTGCCATGAAGTGATGGGACCAGATGCCATGATCTTAGTTTTTTGAGTGTTGAGTTTTAAGCCAACTTTTTCACTCTCTTTCATCAAGAGGCTCTTTAGTTCTTCTTCACTTTCTGCCATAAGGGCTGTGTCATCTGCGTATCTGAGGTTAATGTTTCTCCCGGCAATTTTGATTCCAGTTTGTGCTTCATCCAGCCCTTCTTATGGTGTTTCTGTGCTTCATCCAGCGTTTCTTATGGTGTATTCTGTGTATAAGTTAAATAAGCAGAGTGACAATATACAGCCTTGATATACTCCTTTTCCTATTTGGAACCAATCTGTTGTTTCATGTCCGGTTCTAACTGTTGCTTCCTGACCTGCATACAGATTTCTCAGGAGGCAGGTCAAGTGGTCTTGGTAGTCCCGTCTCTTTAAGAATTTTCCACAGTTTGTTTTGATCTTCTCCTTGCAGCAGTAGTAGATATTTTTCAGGAACTCTCTTGCTTTTTCGATGATCCAGCGAATGTTGGCCATTTGATCTCTGGTTCCTCTGCCTTTTCTAAATCCAGCTTGAATATCTGGAAGTTCACAGTTTATGTACTGTTGAAGCCTGGCTTGGAGACTTTTGAGCATTACTTTGCTATCGTGTGAGATGAGTGCAGTTGTGCAGTAGTTGAGCATTCCTAGCACTGACAGTGACTGAGCGACTTCACTTTCACTTTTCACTTTCACACATTGGAGAAGGAAATGGCAGCCCACTCCAGTGTTCTTGCCTGGAGAATCTCAGGGACAGGGGAGCCTGGTGGGCTGCCGGCTATGGGGTCGCACAGGGTCAGACACGACTGAAGCGACTTAGCAGCAGCAGCAGCAGCTAATGGAACACTAAAACTAATGGTTACTTTGACAAACGATGCTAGCTGAGTAAGACCCAACACTTAACAGTTTAGGAGTAGAGACTCGGAAATGGAAATTTAAGACTTGAGGATACACCAATATAACTCTAAGGAAAATTAGTCTGAGGGCTCAGTGGCCAGTGACAGTTTAGTTAAGAATCCTTTGGCTCTCCTCACTCTGGTTATTTCTATTATATCACAATATGTATTTAGATGTGTCAAAAATTTTTTGACTTAATTTTTAGTATACTTGCTGCTGCTGTTGTTTAGTCGCTAAGTCATGTCTTACTCTTTTTCGACCCCATGGAAGGTGGTTCTATCCATGGGATTTCCCAGGCAAGAATCCTGGAGTGGGTCTCCATTTCCTCCTCTGGGGAGTTTTTACAGACCCAGGGATTGATCCTGTGTTTCCTGCCTTGGCAGGCGATTCTTTACCACTTTGCCACCTAGGAAGCCCATATATGTTTTTTTTTTTTTCTTTTGGGGCTGGGAGATGGTACCTAAAACTTTGTACTTCGAGTTTATAAATATATGTTCATAATATGCTTTAGTTTAGACTTTTCATTTGATTTTTGTATTATGTTCTTTGGAAATATGTAGTAGTACNAGCCCATATATGTTTTTTTTTTTTTTCTTTTGGGGCTGGGAGATGGTACCTAAAACTTTGTACTTCGAGTTTATAAATATATGTTCATAATATGCTTTAGTTTAGACTTTTCATTTGATTTTTGTATTATGTTCTTTGGAAATATGTAGTAGTACCATGGTAACCTGGTAATTAATTAGCACTTTGAAGTAATTACAGTGTAATATCACTATTCACACCTATTTCAGTATTTGCTTTCTTTTCCTTTTTCATGAGCTTGCATTGTTACTATCAAGTTCAGTTCAGTTGCTCAGTCGTGTCCGACTCTTTGTGACCCCATGAATCGCAGCACACCAGGCTCCCTGTCCATCACCATCTCCCCGAGTTCACTCACATTCACGTCCATCCAGCCGCCATCTCATCCTCTGTTGTCCCCTTTCCTCCTGCCCCCAAGCCCTCCCAG
>SJYV01052579.1:68867-84480 GCA_006410875.1 Neotragus pygmaeus | reverse complement strand
ATGGCAGAAAGTGAAGAGGAACTAAAAAGCCTCTTGGTGAAAGTGAAAGAGGAAAGTGAAAAAGTTGGCTTAAAGAACAACATTCAAAAAACTAAAATCATGGCATCTGGTCCCATCACTTCATGGGAAATAGTTGGGGAAACAGTGGAAACAGCGTCAGATTTCATTTTTTAGGGCTCCAAAATCACTGGAGAATGTGACTGCAGACATGGAATTGAAAGATGTTTACTCCTTGGAAGGAAAGTTATGAACAACCTAGATAGCATATTAAAAAGCAGAGACGTTATGGATGTGAGAGTTGGACTGTGAAGAAAGCTTAGTGGGGAAGAACTGATGCTTTTGAACTGTGGTGTTGGAGAAGATTCTTGAGAGTCCCTTGGACTACAAGGAGATCCAACCAGTCCATTCTGAAGGAGGTCAGTCCTGGGTGTTCATTGGAAGGACTGATGCTAAAGCTGAAACTCCAATACTTTGGCCACCTCATGTGAAGAGTTGACTCTTTGGAAAAGACTGAAGCTGGGAGGGTTGGAGGCAGCGGGAGAAGGTGACAACAGAGGATGAGATGGCTGGATGGCAGCACCGACTCGATGGACATGAGTTTGAGTGAACTCCAGGAGTTGGTGATGGACAGAAAGGCCTGGCATGTTGCGATTCATGGGGTCCAGAAGGGTTGGACACGACTGAGCAACTGAACTGAACTGAACTGATCCACTATCACTATGGATTATAAAGTAAAACAAATATGATCCATTAACTCCAGAAAGGTATATTTATTTTAATGGAAATATGTATTTTTTATAGCATATGTGATATTTCTAAGAAAAAAATGTGTTTTCATATTAATTTCTGTGTTTATTCATTTAAATAAGTATCACTAAAAACTATTTAGTTATGTATGTGCCCAGTTGCTGGTTGAATCATTTTGCTAAAGGACTTATGTGATTTTCTACTCAACAATAGGACATTTATTAAAATAAATTTTTTTCTTACTATTTGTGTATAGTCAAGAATAGGCTCTTCATCAAAATATTTGAAACAATTTAACTGATTAAACATGTCAAAAGCCGAACTCCACTTTACTATTGAGGCTTACTGAAATTACTATATAGCCATGACTCAGTATGCTAATCTTGCTTTCTAAGGACCTGCTAAATTGCCGTACCTGAGAATGCTTAAGAGCTTATTATCAACTATGTATTGAAAGCATCTGAGGCAGACTTGAAACTGTCCCACTGAGCTGAGGAATCCACCTGCTGTCCCACTAGATTTCCCCCACATTCACTGCCAGGCAATGCCTGTAGTGCACTACTTGCAGGCAATGGGTGAGCACACCGAGGGTGCAAACGAAAACCAATGCTTTGAGTATTCCCCTAGTGGTCCAGCATTTCAGAATCTCCTCCTAAGGCAGAGAGCATGATCCCTGGTCCAGGAAGATTCCACCTGCCTAGGCACAACTACGTTAGCACAGCACAACTAAGCCAGCACACCACATGCCACAACTACCAAGTCCATGTGCTCTGGAGCCCATGCTCTGCAATGAGAAGTCACTGCAGAGAGAAGCCCACAC
The DNA here is from genome assembly GCA_006410875.1 of Neotragus pygmaeus. Classification (NCBI taxonomy): domain Eukaryota; kingdom Metazoa; phylum Chordata; class Mammalia; order Artiodactyla; family Bovidae; genus Neotragus; species Neotragus pygmaeus. The sequence continues at coordinate 82,913 of SJYV01052579.1, read as the reverse complement.
ACTGCAAATAGACAGTAGATGTAGCTCACAGCAACTAGAGAAAGCCAACTAACAGCCGTGAAGATCCAGTGCAACCAATAAAACAAAACAAAACAAAACATGGCTTTGCATTGCAGGACTTATCTGATGAGTGACTTTGGCTCTAGGACTCCTAGCTGATCTTGACAAACTTTCTTGAATGTGCGCTGCAAATTCTGAGACTATTTATCTTCAAACATCCTACTTTTCCCTGTTATTTTTCAACATCTTTATAGTTATGGGCTCTGCACTTTTTTCTCTCCTTTTTTATTTTTAACCTGCATTCCCTGTAATCATTCCCTCATATGTCTAATTCTGTCTTTGAATATGTTTCTCAGAGGAACCCTACAAATAGAAGCATTGCCATAGCAATCTGAGAAAACAGGCAGGATAACAAAAAGCTGGCAAAACCCCAACTGGTAATGTTCTAATTACTAAAGAGTTCACTGCTGGTGACCTGCAAAGATATTCCAGGAATATTCAAGAATACCCAAGGAGAATTCCTTCCTAGGTAAAATGATGTCAGATTTTAAAGATATATGGGTAAATGGGTTCTGACCCCAGTTCCCAATGTGTGTGGAGGTGGGGGAGGGGTTACCCCACACCACAAAACAATTCTCTGCCACCAACTGGCTGTCTCACAATTCTACTCAATTCTGACACTATCTACCTAGAAATAGTATCAGATTCCACAGACTTACCTGATGACTCAGTGGTGAAGAATCCCTTGGCAATGCAGGAGACACGGGTTTGTTTCTGTGTGGGAAGCTCACCTGGAGAAGGAAATGGCGACCCACTCCAGCATTCTTGTTAGAAAAATCCCATGGAAGAGGGGCCTGGTGGGCTACAGTCTATGGTGTCATAACGAGTCCAACACAGGACTGAATGACTGAACGCACACCACAGGTTAAGGGCTCAGCATCACAGTACCTCCTGCGTACCAGTGGCAAATGCAAGCTTATTTTTCTGGCCAGTTAGCTATAAACTGGGCTTCCCACTCCCTTGTTGGCTTGATTAAATTGCTAAAGCAGAGCGGCTCACAGAACAGGGGAAATTTTTACTTGCTAGATAGCAGCCAGATGAAAGAGATGCAAAAGGCAGAGGATGGGAAAAGGCCTCAAAGCTTCCATGCCCTCTCTCTCCAAGTGCACGACTCTCCCCAAGTCTCCACATGTTCACCAACTTAGAAGTTCTACAAACCCCAGCCTTTTGGGTTTTTATGAAAGCTTAATTTCATAGTGATGGTTGATTAAAAAATTGGCCACAGGTGATAAAACTCAATCCCAAGCCCTTCTCTCCTGTTAGGAAGTCAAGGGGTTAGGACTGAAAGTTCCAATCTTCTAATCACATGGTTGCCACCTCTGGCAAACTGTCTGCATCCTTAAGTGGGGTCCAAAGGTCACCTCGTAACATAACAAAAGATGGCTATAAACACTTAGGGAATTCCAGAGGTTTTAGGAACTCAGCCAAGAACTGGGATGAAGATCAAATGTATATTTCTTATTATTGATCACAATATCACAAGAAGGGGGACAATGTCTATAACGATAGTAGTTATCTCAGAGTTAGAGCTGAGTTGTGATAACACATTGTGGAGAAATAATGAGAAACTGAGGGTTGTTACCAAACAGGTAAAGGCTACATATGAAAGTCATGGGAGATCTTTTATTAACTTACAAAGAGGCAATTTTCTCCTAGAATGGATGATTAGACACAATTGAGCAGCAGACTGAGGTACAGATAGAATAACAGAGCTCGTGTGACAATTTCCAGCTCAAGCAGCTCATTATGCTAAAATGAAGTCTCTCAGTCGTGTCCAACTCTTTGAGACACCATGGACTGTGGTGTACCAAGCTCCTCCCTCCATAGGATTCTCCAGGCAAGAGTACTGGAGTGGGTTGCCATTTCCTTCTCCAGGGGATTTTCCCAACCCAGGGATCAAACCCAGGTCTCCCGTATTCCAGGCAGACGCTTTAACCTCCGAGCCACCAGGGAAGCCCCCATTATGCCAAAGTCAGAAGTCAGACCCTTATTGTTAAAACCTGCACCCTAATATATGGGGCTGAGATTTTCTAGGAGACAGACATCTTTAAACCCTCAGGCTCACAGACTTGCTTAACCCATTTCTTCCAGCATTACCCCCATCCTGGAAGATGCAAGGGAAGACTGTCTCCAAGAGTCAATAAGTATTCAACTCAGTTGTCTCCATCTCCTCTCTTGGTTTCCAAGTGAGGAGAGTGCTAAAGTGCTCTAAGTGCTTAGGTTAGAATTTCTAAGTGCTAGGGTTAAATTGAAAGAAAAATCAACTGTGGACTTTCAAGGCCTGATAAGCAAAGGAAGAAACTATATTCCAAAAGAGCTGCCAGGGAGTATCCTTGTGACCAGTTTAGAATATACTTGATTACTTGGACCAGAATGTAAGACTGGGTCCCCAAGAAGTCATTGATTGGAAAACATGTTTTTTCTTGGGATACCAAACTTCAACAGATAAATGCTGGAGAAAAGTTGCTGCTGGGGTAGCTCTTAGAAGTGGAAAAAGAGATGATCAATACTGAATGGAGTATAAACCCCTGAGTTGTCATGGCAAGTGGTATAAAGAAGTAAATAGATGACTGCCAGACTCACAGAAGATAATTCTTCACAAGAGATCCTAGAAGACAATCTGTTCATTAGGACTACAATAATCCACTTATTAATGGAGTACTGTCAACATTAAGAAGGTCAACAGTGACTATGTAAACTAATCCTGAGGTTATGAGAGTAGCCAGAGAAGGATGATTATATGGATAGAGATCAATATAGCTGTAAAGTAAAAGAAACCAGGTGGCAAAATTCAGAGTTCTAAGTTGTCAAAAGCCAAAATTCTGTGTTAGCTTAAATATCAGCCTGGTAGAGGGATATTCAAGGAAGGTTGACACATGGTAAGTCATGAAACTGGAAAATAGAGCATGATGTCAGTGGGGAAAAAATAGATCAGCAGTCAACAACTGTGCTGCTTAATATCTAGAACCAGAAGAAAAGTAAGAACAGGATATCAGGAGGATGAAGGCAATTCTGTCAATGAAAAGACATAATCTGTTGTTCAGTACCTAGACCAGACCCAATTTTCACGTCAAAAACTCTGATTGAAGAAGTATCTGGGTCCTTAGAAGAAAAATCCCTGCAACACAACTGTAAGAATCCCTCTGTTTCCCTCAAAGGAACCTATGGTCATCTAACCAGGTGACTTTACAGTGGGAAAATGAACATAGACACTAAGGGACAAAGAGTATAATACCTGAAGACCCACACATCAAGTTATCTTCCTGTTGGAATGGCATATTAGCTAAATTTCTGCTCAAAGAGGAAAAAAGCCAATAGGTTTTGAGAGCCTATAATTTTATACCTGCTAAGTCATTTCAGTTGTGTCCGATTCTGTGACCCCATAGACCATAGTCCACTAGGCTCTTCTGTTCATGGGATTCTCCAGGCAAGAATAACAGAGTGGGTTGCCATTTCCCCTCCAGGGGATCTTCCCCAACCAGGAACTGAACCCGAATCTTTTACATCCCCTGCATTGGCAGGCAGATTTTTTACCATCTGAGCCACCAGGGGTAGCTCTAGTGGTAAGGAATCTGCCTGCCAATGCAGGAGACCCAGGTTCCATCCCTGGGTTGGGAAGATCTCCTGGAGAAGGGAATGGCAATCCATTCCAATGTTCTTGCCTGGGAAATACCATGGACAGAAGAGCCTGGTGGGCTACAGGCCATGGGGTCACAAGGAGTCGGACACAACTGAGCGACTAAGATACACACAACTCATTTAATAAAATTCTTAATTTTTTAATTTACATTTACTGTATTATTAGATGCATGATTGGCAGGCACCTTGGCATGACATACAAAGCATGGAGTTTAGGCCCAATGCATCCAGGGGCCCATAAATGGATATTCTTCCAGTCTTTAGTGAATAATTGGAGTTGATACACTTGGTAAAGTAGTAACCTCCACATTTTGTTCTTGACCTATGTGATAAAAGCTATAATAGTAGGAAAGCCCATAGAGAAATTTTTGAACCTGTACTCTGTCACACATTTACTGAGATAGCAAATCCAAAACCACAAAGTATTTTGGCAGGAGAAAGAGATAAGGTGAAGCTTAACACCATGATTCAAAATGTCAAAGACATACAGTTACTAATACTTATCATACCTACATCTATTTTGCCTGTTAGTCTCTGTAGAAGTGGAAGGATCTGAAGAGTAAGTATAGACTACTGTAATGAGTAGTACTCCATTATAAACAGCCAAAGGAGAGGGGAATGAACAAAGTTGATTTACAGATATTTTAGCTTGCTATGGAGGTGTTAAAAAAAAAAGTAATCTTGAAAAATAATGGAGGATGTCAACTTTCCCAACAGGTGGAGCTGCAAGCATTGCATTGTTCGTTTACTTTATGTAGAACAGGAATTAGTCCAATATGGGGACATGATAGATATACAGATGATATGAAAGTGAAAAGTGAAAGTTGCTCAGTTGTGTCTGACTCTTTGCGACCCCATGGACTATAGAGTTCATGTAATTCTCCCTGCCAGAATACTGGAGTGGGTAGCCACTCCATTCTCCAGGGGATCTTCCCAAACCAGGGGTCAAATCCAGGTTTCTCGCAATACAGGTGGATTCTTTACCAGTTGAGACACCAGGGAAGCCCACAGATGATATAGATATAGATGAAGATATAGATACATATTCTTGGGTAATGGTCAATGGCATGGTCATCATATCAGGGCCTGTAGGTAAAAAGCATGTGATATTGACAACAAGGATATTTGGGACTGAAGCATGTGGATGGATATTAGGACTGGGCACAAAGAGTAAGCATTTTACCATACATTGATGGCTACCAAGAATCACTCAGAAAACAAGAGGCATTTTGTTAAGTCAACAAACAACTTGACCAATAAATAGTGGTGAGCCATTACCATGTTTTGATCTGGATTGACACAATGAGCACAAGGACAAAGTGGTCATGGTGGCACAAAATAAAACTATCATAGCACACATTCTATACCTGAAAGGCAAATAGTTCATATACAGAGGATGGACAACTATTTCATATATTGAATGCCTTTCTCTTCCTTGCCTACAGATCCTTAACCAGCAGCACTATTTGAGGTATTATGAGATGTCTGATCCACAAGAATGTAGTGCACAGAACATAGCATCTGGTCAGATAATGCTTCATCTTGAGAAAGGTGAGTGCATCCATGTCCATAGAGTCCTGGGTCAAAATTATTCTGGCAGGGCGAATTCCATGAACTCTATAGGCCATGGAGTCTCAAAGAGTCAGACACAACTAAGCAACTTTCACTTTTCACTTTCATATCATCTATATATCTATCATGTCCCCATATTGGACTGATTCCTGTTCTACATAAAGTAAACAAACAATGCAATAGTTACATTGCATGGAATAAAGTATTATACCATCCAGAAAAGGTTGACTTTTTAGACAACTGGACTTGTACAGCTTTAGTGCCAACTCAGACAACTTTCTGAAAAAATGGGATGATATTTTTCAATATGCAGTGTTATGTGTCAACTTAAAGACCATCCTATGGTGATATCCACAAAACAAATATGTGGGTCCACCAACCAACGAGTGGAACCAGAGGTGACTCCATTTACCGTCACTCAAAATGACCTACTGAAAAGTGTGTGCTTCTTGCACTCACAATTTACAGGGTTGAAAATCTTGGTCCCCAGAAGAATGTACTCTTACCAGGAGACACATCAAGTGCTCCAGTGGACTACTCTCTATGGCTATAGCCTAAGAACTTTAGAGTACGTGTGTTCAGGGACCAGAAAGTAAGAAGAGTTAATCATCACAACAAAAGTAATGGACCTTGATCACAATGAGAAAGTGTGAATGATTTTACAATGGAAACAAGAAAGATTTAATATCCAATTCATATAATTCCCATGGGTGCCTCCTCATATTCCTTTACCCCACCCCACTAGAAATGTGAAAGGACATGTGCAGAAATGCTGGCTTGAAAAATACATTTTTGGGGAGATAATTTTGAGGTACTTCCCATTAGTTTTTCTTCATTTTGTTTCCAGGAATCAAGCACTTTTTGTTGTTGTTGTTGTTATTGTTATTTATTTGTTTGTTTTGGATGCATCCCACTGCTTGTGGGGTCCTAGTTCTCTGACCCCTCAGGGGCCAGACTTAGGTCCTTGGCAATGAGAGTATAGAGTTCTAATCCCTGGATTGCCAAGGCATTCCCCCAAAAAGGTATTTCCAACAGCTCAGACACTTCAGTAATGAGTCACAGTACCATGTAAGCCATCAAGATCTGTAAAGGAGGTAGCTGAGCTTTTTTTCACATTCACTTTGGAGCCTTGCAGCCAACTTTAGCAGAGGGGAGTATTTTGTACTCCCCTACAAAATACAAGATCCTACAGATCTTCTTCAAGGCTTCTTCTTCAAAAAGAGAAACTCATGGGATAGAAGCAATTCCCTAAACTTGCGGAAAGTATATATGATCTACATGATGCAAGGAGTGAGTAGTGGCAGCCATAAAAATTATGTAAATCAGACCTCTTGTCGATAGCATGCTTGACTGATGTCCAAGCACCTGCCTCTCTGGATTCACCATCATGTTTTTGCTAAGACCACAGCTCTCATAGCCTTCTCCCACATACTGACTGAGTACTTTGGAGATGCAAATATAAGTCTATTCCTGCAAGTTATGGGCTCTTTATGGGAAAACTTTGACTCCAGGACCACCATCAACCTGGCTGAATGTTTCCTAGAAATGCACTGTAGTCTGAGATTCTTTCTACTCAATTCCTCCCCCCTCCCTCTGCTGCATATATGTTAGACATTATCACAGTTTGTAGCCTCTTTCTATTATCTCACTCCTCTTTATCCTTCGCCAATGTTTTTCTCCATACGTTTCTTGCAAGTCATATCCCACTTTGATGTTTGTATTTTTGAGATCTCAAATTAAAGTAATCTGCAATGTGTTGGATACATAAGACATTTTCTGTTATGTTAATAGTAGTCATATAAAGTAAATGTTATCATCACCATCATGTCAATGAGAAAATTGGGGCTCTAGGAGAACATTGTTCTAGAGTAAAAGTACTGAAAGATTATAGAACAAAGTCTATTTGAATCTAAGATCAATTCACTTTCCCCTGTACCTAGAGGTGATTCTTGGCTTTTAGCCCTCAGTTAATTATTATCAAGTCCTTTGGAATCCAATCACTATTTCACTGTAGTCATTTTCAGCTGAACCTAAGCTCCATAATCCCTTTTGCTTCCATCCACAATGGCTGTTTCCATTTTTATTAAATATATAGTCTATCCTTCCAAGTGTCAAAGAAAATCTCTGTCCCACCTTCTTTCTCCAGTTAATTTCTCATTATACACTAGATATCATCAAATATTTCTTCAGAAATTTCTCTTCTGGCCTCCATTACACTACATTCAATATTGAATTATTATATAAATAATCCCAACTTTTTCCTCACTCATGTAGTCCATTAGTGATAATCTCTGACTTCCTCATATCTTTGTTTTATCAACATCATACAATATAGTTACCACAATAGATGCTCACTAATCTATTATTGAAAGGCTGAAGAAAGGACTAAATGAATACCTCATGCTTTTTAACAAGTGGTTTTCAGGATGTTGTGTTTGTTTCAAAACCCATTCTAATAAGAAAGGGTGATTAGAAGTAGCTGACATACACCTTGTGCTTTGATCATCATACTTGTTAATAAATTTCAGTCACCCTGTAGTAACTACTAAAGACCAAGTTGAGAGACTGGGAAATTAGCAAATGAGATGGCTACAAATGGCAGCACTGTTAAATTTTGTTTACTACTAGAAATTAGTTTGACAAGCAGGACATCATCAATTTCTTCCTTTTTATTTATTTCTTCTTTTAATAATATCACACAAATCCAATTTTAGAAAATAAGAAAGGTAAAATTTGTCAACTAAGATAAATAAAAGTACTGATGTTTGTTATTATCGTTTCCCTTTATTTCCATGTACAGGAAGGATTGAACTTCCTCAACCTTTTGAATTTGGATTTGCCCACCAAAGCTATGACCATGAAGTGTGACTGGAATTGAGGACATTTCCAATTCTGACTCGAAGTTCTATATGGGCACCTAAAGCAGAATCATATGACAGAACATTTTTTTCCAGGATCCATGAGTGCCTAGAGCTGAATTCTAAGCCATCTAGAAAGAACAGGAAGAAACATTTGCTATTTTAAGCCACTGATATTTGGAGGTTATTCTTCCATACGTTAAAACATATTCAATCCAGACTCTTAAACTATGTTCACATGTATTCCTAGAGAAGTGTAGAAGTTGTGCACAGGAGGGAGTATCTACATAAAGATATTCTTTTAAATTCTTAGCTAAGTGCTTAGTTGTTCAGTCATGCCTGACTCTGTGTGACTTCATGGGCTATAGCCAGCCAGGCTCCTCTGTCCAATGAAGTTTCTCCAGGCAAAAATTGCCATGCCCTCTTCTAGGGGATCTTCCTGCATTGAAGGAGGGTTCTTTCCTGGCTGAGCCACCACCGAAGCCAAGCTAGGTAAAATGGAGGGCACATAACTATATGCATGCATGCTAAGCCTCTTCAGTCATATTTTACTCTTTGCAACCATATGGACTGTAACCCTCCAGGCTTCTCTGTCCATGGAATTCTCCAGGCAAGAATACTGGAGTGGGTTGCCATGCCCTTCTCCAGATCTTCCAGACCCAGGTATGAAACTCATTTCTCTTATGTTTCCTCCATTAGTAGGCAGTTTCTTCAACTCTAACGCTTCCTGGGAAGCCCAAAAAACTGTACGGAGCAGTGAATGAGCATTCTATCTTCACAGCTATTTAGGTCTTAGATGCCATGTTTTATAACTAAAAAAGTGAATGACACTTAGAGTCATGAAATGTATTTGCAAAGAGTTCTTAAATGTTCACTATGTAATTGAGTCTTTTTTTTTTTTTTTTTTGAGTCCTTTTTATGGGTGATTATTATGAAAATTGGGCTTCCTTGTGGTTCAGCTGGTAAAAAATCCACCTGCAGTGCAGGAGACCTGGGTTTGATCCCTGGGTTGGAAAGATTCCTTGGAGAAGGGAAAGGCTACCCACTCCAGTATTCTGGCCTGGAGAATTCCATGGACTGTGCAGTCCATGGGGATGCAAAGAGTCAGACATGACTGAGCTACTTAACTTTCACTTTCATTATGAAAATTAGCTGGAAAGCAATTGATATAAAACCTCATAAATGACCAGAACAAATATGACCTCTGAAATTGAAAAAAAAGTTATTAATATTTGATATTTTCTATAATAATCCACTGTGATATTTCAGAAGCATGAAGATTGTTTGTGTATGTGTTTATTTTTATTCTACAACAACATAAATGTGTAATATTTTCCAAATGGAAAAAAAAAATACTCTGCTCTATATGCTTTTTCATTCCTTTAAAGTATAGTTTTAATGTTAATGCATTTAACATAAAAGACTAAAGGTTGTAAGAAAAATGGAATAAAATTTTAAACTATAACTGAAATACATATTTTCACATATATAGTTTTCCATAACAAATGCATCAGTATAATTAAAAATCACAGCACCTGAATTTGTCTCCTCAACTTCCCTTTTACTCAAAGAGTAGAAGTAAGAAAATGTATTTTTCTATTTCTCTTTTATCTTTCACACCTTGTTTTGATGGATTAGGTAACATAGGGAGTACTGCCTTCGTGGTGTTGATAAGTGAGTACTCTCACAAGGTAAGTGTGGAAAGTTTAAAAAATATTGCTTCTTCAGGTTTGTTTAACTTCTATAAACAACTCCTCAGGAAAGAAAATTTTTAGTCATTTCCTTGATTCTGAGAAAATAACACATGTTTTTCCTCACAAAGTTACATAGCTAATAAAAATGTTTGGGTTAACTTCATAGTCACCTGGATGACATCCAGCCCATTAATAAATAACTGAACAAATCATACCTTATCACATACCTTCCTCATTTAAAAAATTGTTTTAGCATTCTAGTCCTTATTCATTTTACCAAGGTCTAATTTAAACTTCACCATGTAAAAATTTGTGTAAAAATAATTAAATAATCATAGAAGCATTTTCAACACAGCAAAAAAAAAAAAGAACAACAACAAAATAAATAATTCAAATCGTGATTGGATTCATATTTCTATATAAGGAAATACTACTTGGCAATGAAAATAAATGGAATAGTTGTATATACTGCTAATGGACAAAGGACAAACCTCTGAGATATTAGGTCAAAAAAAAAAAGAAATCAAACATGAAATAAATACACTGTATGATTAAATTTATGTGAAATGCATGGAAAAGACAAATCTAAAGACATAGATATTAGTTGCCTAGAATGGGGAGGCAAGGCAGGGTTAATTATAAACAGTTTTTGGGTTAATGGAGTGTTCTAAAACTGTAAGCTTTTGGAATATCGTGTCTGTGCGTGTGTGCTAAATTTACTAAAAAGTGTTGCTAAATTTAGTAAAAATCATTTAATTGCACATTAGGGCAAATTTTATGGTATACAGTTTTTAAAATTTATTTTTTAATTGAAGGATAATTGCTTTACATAATTTTGTTGTTTTCTGTCAAACCTCAACATAAATCAGCAATAAGTATACATATATCCCCTCGCTTTTGAACCTCCCTCCATGTCCCTCCCCATCCCACCCCTCTAGGTTGATACAGAGCCCCTGTTTGGGTTTCCTGAGACACACAGCAAATTCCCGTTGGTATCTATTTACATATGGTAATGTAAGTTTCCATGTTACTCTTTCCATACATCTCACCCTCTCCTCCCCTCTTCCCATGTCCATAATTCTATTCTCTGTGTCTGTTTCTCCATTGCTGCCCTGCAAATAAATTCTTCAGTACCATTTTTCTACATTCTGTATATATGCATTAGTGTACGATATTTATCTTTCTCTTTCTGACTTACTTCACTCTGTAAAATAGACTCTAGGTTCATCCATCTCACTAAAATTGACTCAAATGCATTCCTTTTTATGGCTGAATAATATTCCATTGTGTATGTGTACCACAACTTCTTGATCTATTCATATGTTGATGGACATCTAGGCTTCTTCCATGTTCTAGCTATTATAAATAGTGCTGCAATGAACAATGGGATACATGTGCCTTTTTCAACTTTGGTTTCCTCAGGGTATATGCCTAGGAGTGGGATTGCTGGGTCATATGGTTATTTTATTCATAGTTTTTTAAGGAATCTTCATACTGTTTTCCATAGTGACTGAATCAATTTACATTGATTACACTGTTATACCACCAAGTGCAAGAGCATTCCCTTTTTGCCACACCTCTCGAGCATTTATTGTTTGTAGACTTTTTGATAACAGCCAGTCTGACTGGTGTGAGGTGACATCTCATTGTAGTTTTGATTTGCATTTCTCCAATAATGAGAGATGTTGACATTTTTTCATGTGTGTATTGGCCATCTGTATGTCTTCTTTGGAGAAATGTCTGTTTAGGTCTTTTTTCCACTTGTTGATAAGGTGGTATATACACTGAGGAAAAGAGACACAGACATAGAGAACGGACTTTTGGCCTCTGAGGGAGTAGGAGAGGTTGGGATGATTTGGGAGAATGGCATTGAAGCATGTATACTATTATGTAAGAAACGAGATGCCAGTCTATGTTCGATGCAGGATGCAGGATGCTTGGGGCTGGTGTATGGGGATGATCCAGAGAGACGTTGTGGAGTGGGAGGTGGGAGGGGGATTCAGGATTGGGAGCTTGTGTACACCTGTGGTGGATTCATATTGATGTATGGCAAAGCCAATAGAGTATTGTAAAGTAAAATTTAAAAAGTAAGTAAATAAATAAATAAAAAGAAAGAGACACATGTACACCAATGTTCATTGCAGCACTGTTTATAATAGCCAGGACATGGAAGCAATCTAGATGTCCATCAGCAGATGAATGGATAAGAAAGCTGTGGTATATATACATGATAAAGTATTACTCAGCCATTAAAAAGAATACATTTGAATCCATTCTAATGAGGTGGATGAAACTGGAGCCTATTATACAGAGAGAAGTAAGCCAGAAAGAAAAACACCAATACAGTATACTAATGGATATATATGGAATTTAGAAAGATGGTAATGATAACCTTGTATGCAATACAGCAAAAGAGATACAGATATATAGAACAGTCCTTTGGACTCTGTGGGAGAGGGAGAAGGTGGGATGATTTGGGAGAATGGCACTGAAACATGTATAATATCATATATAAAATGAATTACCAGTCCAGGTTCGATGCATGATATAGGATGCTTGGGGCTGGTGCACTGGGATGACCCAGAGGAATGGTACGGGGAGGGAGGAGGGAGAGGGGTTCAGGATGGGGAACACGTGTATAACTGTGGCAGATTCATGTTGATGTATGGCAAAACCAATACAATATTGTAAAGTAATTAACCTCCAATTAAAATAAATTAAATTATATTAAAAAAAAGAAGATGTGTATAAGAGACAGAATTTCTATTGACTAAGGAGGTCAAGAACCCTGGGTAGTAACAAGGACACCAGCCCAGAACACTCTGGGACCTGCAACCACTCAAACAATGCAAGTTCTGACCCTGGGACTTGGCTCTACCACTAGTGGGCTAGCCCTAAACCCAGGTCCTGGTCTCACCCACCAGTGGGTAAGCATCAGCCCCAGGACCCACTGGGCCAAAGCCCCACCCACCAGACCATGGCCCTGATGCCAGCCCAGTCAATCCCAGCCCNCAACCCTTCACAGTTCTTTTTTCCCTTCATCTTGCACCCCAAAATCCATCTCAAAGGTCTTCTTCCAGAGCACCCATGCAACAGCTATTAATATTGCTATGAAACCCTATCACCTTCTCTTCCTAAATATCTCTCTTATATAGCCCTGCTTCTCCAATCCTTCTCCCATTTTCCTGGTTCGAGTCCTCGCCCTTTCACACTTAGCCCTTCAGCCTCCTCACCAACTCCACCAGCTCTGCTGCATCCTCTTCATGTGGGTCTGCTCAGGGCTTCTCTGCAGAGGCTTGACACTCTGCTCATTCTCCATTGCCACTCCTTAATAGGCAACAAATGCCTCTTGCTCCAACAGCCACCTTCCCTCTGCCCTTCCCTTCTGTCCCCAGAATGTTTAAAATGCCTTGAATGCTTGATGGACTTTCCTGCTTTATGCTTGTTTTCTCATGGCCTTTTAAAAAAATATTTATATATTTTTAATTGACTGATGATTGGTTTACAATTTTGGTTTGATTTCTGTCATACATCAACATGAATTAACCATAGGTATACATATGTCCCCTCCCTCCTGAATCTCCCTCCCACCTCCCACCCATTCCCACCCCGCTAGCTTATTACAGAGCCCCCATATGAGTTTCCCAAGTCATACAGTACACCCCCATTGGCTATCTATTTACACATGTCAGTGTATATGCAGCCATCCCACTCTCCAGTTATCTCACCCTCTCCCTGCTCTCCCCAACCCTTGTCCCTAAGTCTGATCTCTATGTCTGCTTCCCATTACTGCTCTACGGTCAGTTCCACCCTTCTGGATTCCATATATATGTGTTAACATATGCGGTCTTCTTAGCCAGAGCAATTCTTGCTTATTGTTCAAGACCTAACTGAAACATCACTTCCTCTGAGAAGGCTCCCCAGTCCCACCAGAGACATAATTACTCTCTACCCATGGAAACTCTTGTCTTTGGATTTAATAAGTAGTGTTTCATGCACTTGATGGTTTAGTCTGTCATTCCTTCTATTAGTTGGTGACCAACTTCAGGGTCTGCATTACAACGATTTTTAGATATATATTATTTTTGTGTACATGGAAGCAACCTAGATGTCCATCAGCAGACGAATGGATAAGAAAGCTGTGGTACATATACACAATGGAGTATTACTCAGCCATTAAAAAGAATACATTTGAATCAGTTCTAATGAGATGGGTGAAACTA
>SJYV01052579.1:0-68845 GCA_006410875.1 Neotragus pygmaeus | reverse complement strand
GAATGGATAAGAAAGCTGTGGTACATATACACAATGGAGTATTACTCAGCCATTAAAAAGAATACATTTGAATCCATTCTAATGAGGTGGATGAAACTGGAGCCTATTATACAGAGAGAAGTAAGCCAGAAAGAAAAACACCAATACAGTATACTAATGGATATATATGGAATTTAGAAAGATGGTAATGATAACCTTGTATGCAATACAGCAAAAGAGATACAGATATATAGAACAGTCCTTTGGACTCTGTGGGAGAGGGAGAAGGTGGGATGATTTGGGAGAATGGCACTGAAACATGTATAATATCATATATAAAATGAATTACCAGTCCAGGTTCGATGCATGATATAGGATGCTTGGGGCTGGTGCACTGGGATGACCCAGAGGAATGGTACGGGGAGGGAGGAGGGAGAGGGGTTCAGGATGGGGAACACGTGTATAACTGTGGCAGATTCATGTTGATGTATGGCAAAATCAATACAATATTGTAAAGTAATTAGCTCCAATTAAAATAAATAAATTTATATTAAAAATAATAAAATAAAAATAATATTATTGATGAAACTACATATGAAAGACTTAGACAAAAACAATAACCAGAACAATAGAATCATATATATAAATATAGATATGGGAAAGTAAAAGATCAATGGTTGGCAGGGGTAAGGTGAAGGGAAGGGAGTCAGAACAATGAATTTTCAGGGAAGTTCTAAAACTATTGTATATGATAAGGGTGGATAGCATGTTACAGAAAAACCTGACTGAAACTTTTGGCCAACCTAATATATATATATATGTATAACTGAATCAGTGTATAGTACAGAAGAAAACAATACAGCATTGCAAATCAACTATACTTCAATAAAATAGATTAAAAATAATTACATTCATCAGTTTTTCATATTAAAATTATAAATTTGAAATATATTAAAAGACAAAAAGGGACACATCAGTTCTGAATAATCTACCTGTCTTTCTTGTAAAATTTCCAACCTCTAATGGTACATACAATTTAGACTATGTTTCTTGTCCTCTCAAAGTTTATTAATGATATAGCTATATCTATTCCTGTATGTACACATTCACACACACATGTTGCAAAATGAATAAAGCTTTTATATATATTTAAAAAAGCATCTCTGATCAAATATTAAAATTAACAGTAAATCAATGATAAACCCAATTCTGCAATTATATGAAACATACACAGATGTATTTTTTGTTTGTTTTGACACTTGAATGGATAAAATCCTTCTAAAAAGTGGTATTGCAATATATTTCAGGCTTCTTAAAATGTTCTCATCATTTGACACAATACTTTTATTCTTAGGTAATAATATTAAGAAAAGTTAAAATATATTATTATTTCAATAGGCACATTGTAAATAATAGCAATAATAAAATAAAATTGATGGTTAACAGTTAATGAGTTTTTTTAATTTTTTTTTGTCTCTCACAGTATGGTTATCTCATTACATATAAAAATTGAATCTCAAGCTATAATTCACTGATGAAATAATTTGATAGTATTATACTGAGAGAAATGTTACATCCCTTAAACCTAGGCATGAATATTAGGAGGAAATACAGAAAATGTTTATAATCTAATGATGTTATTTAACAACTAAAAATCTTGCAATTGTTATACTATAAAAATTCCCCAGGATATAGTCAAAAACTGGAAAAGCATGAAAAATTAGAAATTTCCAATTTGTTGGAATATTGAACTTGTGGATATTCATATGTTTTTTTCATTTCCTTTATTAGTAAAATTTTGTTTGTATATTAAATAGAACACTTGGTATTATAGTAGAGTATAATAATATCATAAAATTTCATAATGTATTTACCATTTACCATAGGCATCCGGTCCCATCACTTCATGGGAAATAGATGGGGAAACAGTGGAAACAGTGTCAGACTTTATATTTTTGGGTTCCAAAATCACTGCAGATGGTGACTGCAGCCATGAAATTAGAAGACGCTTACTCCTTGGAAGAAAAGTTATGACCAACCCAGATAGCATATTCAAAAGCAGAGACATTACTTTGCCGACTAAAGTCTGTCTAGTCAAGGCTATGGTTTTTCCTGTGGTCATGTATGGATGTGAGAGTTGGANGAAGACGCTTACTCCTTGGAAGAAAAGTTATGACCAACCCAGATAGCATATTCAAAAGCAGAGACATTACTTTGCCGACTAAAGTCTGTCTAGTCAAGGCTATGGTTTTTCCTGTGGTCATGTATGGATGTGAGAGTTGGACTGTGAAGAAGACCGAGCGCTGAAGAATTGATGCTTTTGAACTGTGGTATTGGAGCAGACTCTTGAGAGTCCCTTGGACTGCAAGGAGATCCAACCAGTCCATTCTGAAGGAGATCGGCCCTGGGATTTCTTTGGAAGGAATGATGCTAAAGCTGAAACTCCAGTACTCTGGCCACCTCATGTGAAGAGTTGACTCATTGGAAAAGACTCTGATGCTGGGAGGGATTGGGGAGAGGAGGAGAAGGGGACGACCGAGGATGAGATGTCTGGATGGCATCACGGACTTGATGGACATGAGTCTGAGTGAACTCCGAGAGATGGTGATGAACAGGGAGGCCTGGCGTGCTGCAATTCATGGGGTGGCAAAGAGTTGGACATGACTGAGCGACTGAACTGAACTGAACTGGTAGATTTCTAAAACTTAGAAATCTATTCTTCATATCTACCACTGTGACTAATCTACTTTTACAGTTAAAGAATTGGAAAGAACAGGCATTTTAAGTAACTTCCCCAAGATCACACAACTAATGGCAGAGCCACTAACAATTAAATAACTCTGTCAATATATGTGCAATGAACTCATTTTATGAAATTATCCAAAATATCTAGACTTCACATTATACTACAGTGAGTACCTATAGGAGGAAGGTTTTTTTTTTTTTAATAACATTAAAAAAGTTCTGTCAGTACTATTATTAAGAAGTAAGCTTTAAACTATTCTATGGTAACTATTTAATCTTTTATTTGTAGAGATTCTCATAATAAAAGCTGAAACTGATGGTAAATTCTCTGATTTACGGAGTAGGAAACATCAATTTTTGATAAGTTAAAAAAATAAACAACCCTGAGGCTCAGGAAGGTTAAATACTTTTCATGGTCATATCTCTAGGACGTAGGGAGGATGAAATCAGAACCTTTCCTATGACAGTCTGCACTCTGGCCACTCTGTTTTGCTGAGGTGTCTCCTAGATTTGCCTTTCACTCTGTATCCTCCATTGGGTTTCCTTATCTGAGCAATATCGTGTTTAATTTCCCCAGATAATTAAAGTTTCCAAATTCTGTTCTCGGAAGGTTTCAGGTGGGAGAAGAGCAGGAAGTTAAGAGCATAAGGAGCTTACTTTTATTTTTTTTTATCACACCAAACTCCCTGTAATTCAGGAGTAAGAGAGGGTCAGAATTGTTAGTCTCAAACTCAAGAATGAAATAAAGTTTTTCCTTTTTCCTCAGAAATGTAGCTCACTAGAGGAACTTTACTTTTTTCCCTCACAGAAAGGATAAGATTCTTTCCTTCCTAGTCTTCTATTTTCCCATTGTGACCGCAATCTAGTGTTTGAAAACAGAAAATGGACTCATGTTGCCATGCTGCCTAGATGTCTTTGTCAACTCAAGTTCCTTTAAAAGACTTGACATTCTTGAAATCAGTGTCAGTTTCATGACACGACAATTTTACAAACCATATACTCTATGTTAATTATAATTTAGACAACACATTTGATTATTTTTTAGCTACCCTAGTGGCTCAGACAGTAAAGAGACTGTCTGCAATGTGGGAGACCCACATTGAGTTGGGAAGATTCCCTGGAGAAGGAAATGGTAACCCACACCCCAGTATGCTTGCCTAGAGAATTCCATGGACAGAGGAGAGTGGTGGGTTATAATCCATGTGCTCTCAGAAGTTGGATGTGACTGAGCGACTAACACATTCACATTCACATTTTTAGCTATATCAAGCTTCTTTAGACTGCTATTGTTTTGTAAGTAACTAACTGAATAGATGTTTTAGATGTTAGTTTTAAAATATGCATTGTAAAGGAATAATAGCTACTTTTTAGTTTTGAGCCTTATTGAATGTTTGGGGTATACCTTTAAAATAATACATTTTAACCAAAAATCAGATATAATATATTGGAAGGAATCCCAGCAAATAAAGATCCTAAAGCTTAAGTTACATAAACTTCTTCATAAATCAACCTTTACTGATGTATAGTGAATGCTTTTCCAATAGACTTAATGTAAAATGCTTTTTGTGCATTATTTCATTTTTTTCTTCATAGTGACCATGTGAGGTACATACTTTTATTAACCACAGTTGATGCACAAAGACACAGAGGTAGAGAAAAATTAAGATACTCTTAGCAAATGGTGGTGGAGAAGGAAATGGCAACCCATTCCAGTATTCTTTCCTGGAGAATCCCAGGGATGGAGGAGCCTGGTAGGCTGCCATCTATGGGGTTGCACAGAGT
Source organism: Neotragus pygmaeus (assembly GCA_006410875.1). Lineage (NCBI taxonomy): Eukaryota > Metazoa > Chordata > Mammalia > Artiodactyla > Bovidae > Neotragus > Neotragus pygmaeus. The sequence continues at coordinate 64,339 of SJYV01052579.1, read as the reverse complement.
CGGACAAGATTGAAACAACTTAGTAGCAGCAGCAGCAGTAAATGGTGAAGCTAGAATGGAACCTAGGAAAAGCATTTTCTAGATTCCTTAAGATATTATATTTTGCTGCTGCTGTTGCTGCTAAGTCACTTCAGTCGTGTCCAACTCTGTGCGACCCCATAGATGGCAGCTCACCAGGCTCCACCGTCCCTGAAATTCTCCAGGCAAGAACACTGGAGTGGGTTGCCATTTCCTTCTCCAATGCATGCAAGTGAAAAGTGAAANAAAAAAAAAAAAAGGATGGAAGACCTAAATGGACACTTCTCCACAGCAGACACAGAGATGGCCAAGAGGCACATGAAAAGATGCTTGCTGCTGCTGCTGCTAAGTTGTTTCAGTCGTGTCCGACTCTGTGCGACCCCACAGACGGCAGCCCACCAGGCTCCCCCATCCCTGGGAATCTACAGGCCAGAACACTGGAGTGGGTTGCCATTTCCTTCTCCAATGCATGCAAGTGAAAAGTGAAAGTGAAGTCGCTCAGTCGTGTCCAACTCTTAGCGACCCCATGGACTTCAGCCCACCAGGCTCCTCCGTCCATGGGATTTTCCAGGCAAGAGTACTGGAGTGGGGTACCATTGCTAATTACTAGAGAAACGCAGATCAAAAGAGTTGCTCTACAAGGAGTTATTACCTCACATAGGTCAGAATGGCCATCATCAAACAATCAACAAATAATAAATGCTGGAGAAGAGGTTGAGAAAAGGGAACCCTCTTGTACTATTAGTAGGAATATAAATTGATATAGGCACTATGGAGAACATCAGGAAGGTTCCTTAAAAACCTAAAAACAGAACCACCATATGACCCAGCAATCCCACTACGGGGCATATACCCTGAAAAAAAATCATACTTCAAAAAGACATACGCACACCAATGATCACTGCAGCACTATTTACAATACCCAGGACATGGAAGCAACCTAGATGTCCATCAACAGATGAATGGATAAAGAGGATGTGGTACATATCTGCACTGGAACAATACTCGACCATAAAAAGGAACATAATTGGGTCATTTGTAGTGATGTGTACGGACCTAGAGTCTGTTGTACAGAGTAAAGTCAAAGAGGAAAACAAATGCTGTATTAATATACAATAGAAGAACGTATAGAAAATGGAAAAATGGAACAGGTGCCCTATTTGCAGGGCAGGGAGAGAGATGCGGATGTAGGGAATGGATGTGTGGACAAGGGGGTGGTGGGGTGGTGGGATGAACTGTATGATTAGGGATCACATATATACAGTGCCGTGCGTGAAACAGATGGTGAGTGGGAATCTGCGATGACCTAGATGGGTGGGAGGGGGGTCCAAGAGGGAGAAGATATCGGTATACATACAGCTGATTCACTTCATCGTACAACAGAAACTAACACTGTAAAGTAACTATACTCCAATTTAAAAAAAATTTTTTAAAAAGATCTTTTCCAACGGAAGATATAAATAAGGAACCATAACAAGATCCATAGGAGAGGCAGAGATGTCATATAGTCAAGACCCACATCCGAAGGTAGGTAGCCCACAGACAGGAGAATAATCACAGCTGCAGAGACTTCCCTCAAGGAGCAAGGAGTCTGAGCCTAACCTTGGGCTCAAAAGCCTGGGGCTGGTGGGTCCTGCATGAGGAACATGAGCCAGAATTTCTGGCTTTGAAGGACAGCAGAGCTTGCATTCAGGAGAACCAGAGGCTACAGGAAACAGAGACTCTTCTCTTAAAGGGCACGTTCCAAATCAAAAGCAGTTGGAAAGGAGCCTGATTCAGACACATCTGCTGGTCTTGGAGAGCCTTCCAGAGAGGCAAGAGGCTACTGGCACTTACCCTGCTGACAGAGACACTGGAGGCGGCCATTCTCAGGAGCTTATTCTACCGTGAGAACACCAGTGCTAACACCATGCTGGAGCCCTCCCTCTAGTTTACTGGTGCCTGGACCTGGCCTCACTGGTCAACTTTTCAGCATCAGTCCCGGGATGCCCTACACTAAGCAGCCAACCTTGCAAGGACATAGCCTCACCCACCACCAGGCTAGCACCAGGCCCCGGACTTCCTGAGTTACGCAGGCAGCTATACCAGGACACAGCTCCACCCACCAGTGGCCAGCAGCCTCTGCACTAGGCAGAGTCTTAAACCCAACAGGCTGGGGACCTGTCACATCAGTATACCCACAGTAATTAGCCCCCACCCCCAACAGGAGGGCCCATGTTGCCCATAATGGGGAGGAACTCCTAGATCATTTAGCTCGGGTGAACAGAAGGGAGTGTGCACCTGGGCCCTATAGATATCTCCTAAATAAAAAGGTCGAATTTCCAAGATCAGGACATGCAACTGACCTACCTAACTTACATAAACAAAAACAGAGAACAGGCAAAATAAGGCAAGAGGGGAACAGGTTCAAAATGAAGGAACAAGGAAAAATCTTAGACAGGCTAAGCAAAGTAGAGACAAGTAGTCTACCCAGTAAAGAGTTCAAGGCAATGATCATAAAAGATGCTTGATGAACTTGAGTGAAGAATAGGTGAACATGGTAAAATATTTAACAGAGACTTACAAAATAAAAAGAAGAAATAAGCAGAGCTGAAGAATACAATGACTGAGCTAAAAAAAGAAGGAAAGTACAGATTTCATGATACAGAGGAAAGGATCAGCAAGCTGGAAGACAGAGTAGTGGCAATCACTCAAGTTGAACAAAAAAAGAGTTAAAAAATGAGGCTACATCAAGAGATCTATGGGACAACATCAAGTGTATTAACATTCAAGGGTCCCCCCAAGAAAGTAAGAAAGGGTAGAGAACCGATTTGAAGACATAACATCTAAAAATTTCCCTAACTGGGAAAGGAAATGGACATCCAAATATGGGAAGCTCAGAGAACATCAAACAAGGTGAACCCAAAGAGGCCGACACCAAGATTTACTAAAATTAAAATGGCAAAAGATAAAGAGAAAACATTAACAGCAACAGGGAAAAGCAACTATTTACATAACAAGGGAACTCACAAAAGGCTATCAGCTGACATTTCAGCAGAAATTCTACAGGTCAGAAGAATGACATTATATTTTCAGAGGGATGAAAGGAAAAAACACACACACACACAATTAAAAATACTTTACTCAGCCAGGCCATAATTCAGGTTTGGAGGAGGGACAAAGAGTTTCAGAGACAAGTCAAAGCTAAAGGAGTCCAGGGCCACTAAACCAGCTTCGTGTGCATGTGTGTGCCCAGTTGTGTCTGACTCTTTGTGACCCCATGGACTAGGCTCCACTGCCTGTGGAATTTTCCAGGCAAGAATGTTGGAGTGAGTCGCCATTTCCTATTCCAGGGGATCTTCCCAACCCAGCGATAGAACCGGTGTCTCTAGCACCTCCTGCACTGGCAGGAGGATTCTTCACGACTGTGCCACCTGGAGAGCCCCAGAAACAGGCTTTATAAAAAATGTTAAAAGAAATTCTTTAAGCAAAATGGTACAACTAGAAATATGAAAACTATAAAAGAAAAAACCTCATGGGTAAAAGCAAACATACAATAAAGCTGGCAGTATCTGGCTCCCTGGTTTCAAGCGATTGTACAAAGCTACAGTCATCAAAACAGTATGGTGCTGCCACAAAAACAAAAACATAAATAAAAGGAACAGAATCCAGAGCCCGGGAGTAAACCTATGCCCATATGGGCAATCAAGATCAGGTCATGCAACTGATCTACCTAACTTACATAAAGAAAGACAGAGAACAGGCAAAATAAGGCAAGAGGGGAACAGGTTCAAAACGAAGGAACAAGGTGCAATCTTAGAAAGGCAAAGTAGAGACAAGTATGGGCAACAGTACACAACAGCCTCTTCAATAAATGGTGTTGGGAAAACTAGACAGCATGCAAAGAACCAAACAGGATACCTTTTCACACCACATAAAAAACAGACTTTAAAAGGACTGAAACTTAAATAACCTGACACCACAAAACTCCTCAGAGCAAACATAGGCTGTATACTCTTTGACACTGACCTAGGCAATAACTTTCTGGATAGGTCTCCTCAGGAAAGGGAGACAAAAGTAAAATTTTAAACCTGGGACTGCACCAAGCTAAAAGACTTTTGCTTGATGAAGGAAAACTATAACAAGATGAAGAGGCTGCCTAGTGAATGGGAGAAGATATTTGCAAATGAATCTCTGATATGGGGTTAATATCCCAAATATATAAAACTCATATAACTCAACATCAAAAAATGAACTACTGACTGAAAACTGGGCAGAGAACCTGAAAAATTTTTTTTTTCAAAGAAGACACATGAAAAATGCTCAACATTACCAGTCATCAGGGAAATGCAAAGTAAAATCACAATGAGCTATCACCTCACACCTGTTAGAATGGTTATTACCAAAAAGACAAGTGTTGGTGAGGATGTGGGGAAAAAGAAGCCCTAGAAAACTGTTGGTGAGAATGTAAATTGGTACAGTCACTATGCAAAGGAATATGGAGGTTTCTCATAAAACAGAACTACCATATGACCCAGCAATTCCACCTCTGGGTGTCACTCTGACAAAAACAGTGATTTGCAAAGATATATGTACCCTTATATTCAATGCAGTGCTATTTATAATAGGCAAGATATGGAAACAAGTTAAATGTCTATCGATAGATAAATGGATTAAGGAAGCGGTGCATATATTCAGTTGGAATATGAGTCATAAAAAAGAATGGAATCTTGCCATTTATGACAACATGGGTGGACCTGGGGGGTATTATCGTCAGTGAAATAAGTCAGACAAAGAAAGACAAATGCTGTATGGTTTCATTTACATACAGAATCTAAAAACCAAAACAAATGAACAGACATAAAAGAGCAGACTCAACGGATACAGAGAACAAAACAGGTAGTTACCGGAGGGGAGGGGGTTGGGGGAAGAGCAAAATAGTTGAGGAAGATTAAGAGGTACAACCTTCCAATTACAAACAAGTAAGGAAAAAGTGAGCCTCGGGGAGGAAATGTCCAGTGTGGGAAATATAATTAGTTATATTCTAATACCTTTGTCTTTTGACAGATGGTAATTAGACATATAGTGGTGATCATATTGTAATGTACAGAAATACGGAATCACTATCTTGTCCACAAGGAATTTGCATAATGATATAGGCCAGTTATACCTAAATTTTAAAAAAACTCTAAACACTGGGAAGAAACACATAAAAATGCTAATAATGATGGGTATCTCTGGGGTAGGTATCTTTGGCAGTTTTTAATTTTTACCTTAGGTTTTTATGTATTGCTAATTTTATGTCATCAACATGCATTGTCTATAAAATTGGAAAGAAAACAAAAACAAATCCACTAAAAATAAAAATAATAAAATAAAACATGGCAGTAAATAGACTTTATTATTTTCTGTAGGCTTAAATTACTTCATAATAAAATTTAATGTATTTTTAAATTTTGTGGTTTAAAAGAAGCATCCTGTAGAAATTCAGGCAATTAGAAGGAACTATTCCAATAGGTCCACTTTTCTTATTGTTGAGCCTGGACTATACAAGGCTTGATTATTTTCCATCTTTATCAAGAGGAACAATGGAATAGTAATATAAGAGAAGAAACTGTCCTTGATATAAATCGCTGGCACTTTTGGCAAATGGATAGTCATTTCCAGAAGGAAGTGAATTATCTGAACATATTAGTAATTATATTGAATCCTGTAGCTTCAAGAGTGTTTCAACTCATACATTATCCATGAAGGTTACTCTCTCTCTTCCTTACTGGGTATGAATATGAAGCTTTAGAGGCATGATCAATGGGTTGTACATTTTCATTGCTGTTAAACATGCATAATTATAGAGTCTGGATTTCACAATAACAATTATCAGTGGTAAAGAATCTGTCTGTCAATGAAGGAGACACAAAAGACATGGGTTCGATTCCTGGGTTGGGAAGATTCCCCTGGAGGAAGAAATGGCAACCCGCTCCAGTATTCTCGCCTAGAAAATTCCATGGACAGAGGAACCTGGTGAGTTACAGTTCATGGGGTCTCAAAGAGTTGGACACAACTGAGCGACAGCACGCACAAAGTACTGACTAGCTGTGCAAGACCACAACTGACTTTCTATTTTAAATCCCTCACAAAACTTCTTTTAGATTCAAAATTGCTATCAGATATTTTCTAATGTAATTCCAAGGAGCTGGTTAGGTGCTGGGGGTCTCCAGCAAGAAAGGAAGCCACAAACATTTTAACTTTGGATCATATGTAATTTTTGGAATTAATAGCAAGAGTAAGAACACTTCCTTGGTTTTTAAATCATAGTGGTAAACAAGTTGGAATCATTTCACTAGTAAGGCGAGACTCAGTTGAGATATATTGTTAAACATGAGGGGTGAAAATATATCACAGACACGAGTGGTATTATACAGCACACCATTTTTCTGAAAACACAGTCTCCATGCATGAACATCAGATATATACCCACCATAAGAGAGCATATTGACCTATAATTTTCAATATTACATCCTTGTATTTTTTATTATATGCTCTTTTTCAACTAGTAGAGGAACATGGTCTCATAAAGCTAATATTTATTCTTCCATGTTTATAGAGCTAGTGGTACACTTCAGGAAATGAGAAACTCTGAGAAGCCAAATAGAACTCAGTGTCCTGAACACCCAAGAAGGGAGGACAGGAAAACCGCCATGTTTTTAAAAAACTCAGGACCAGAAACTCGGCTATAAAGCTTTAAATAATTCAACAACACAAGCTAAGGGAAGCCTTCGGTGTTATTTCTGTCTCTATAATAGTAGTCTTTTTTTATAGACGATAAATCTTATGTAGGAGTCTTCATTTTAGCAGAAAGCAAAGGAAAAGAGTCCTTCAGTCTCATTCCCATGTGCAACTCTGCACTTGCTGTGTGTATTTTGTGCAAGCCAAGGCAGACAGCACGTGTAACCCACATAACAACCAAGATACCCCTAACTGTATTTTTAAGTCACGAATTACCCTCATCTTCTTATTAAGTAAACTACACTACAAGTTCCCCTGGTGACTCAGTGGTAAAGAATCCACCTGCCAATGCAGGGAACACGGGTTCAATCCCTGTGTCGGGAAGATCCCCTGGAGAAGGAAAGGCAATCCATTCCAGTACTCTTGCCTGGGAGATCCCATGGACAGAGGAGCCTGGTGGGTGACAATCCATGGGGTCACAAAAGAGAGACACAACTTAGTGACTCAGCAACAACAAAACTCTGTACTAGGGAATTCAATGATTCCTGTGTTAAAGAAAAGAGCGAACGAAAATTTGCTTTCCTATGGAAAGGTTGTGCCTGTATTATTGGTAAATGTCTCAAGAGATCAGAGCCTTAACAAAGCTTTTATGGGAAACATTTCCGGAAACCCATTGTTTCTATGCCCTTTCCTTTTCGTGGAGAGCCTCACTTGAGGTTTTGGAAGAATCCAGAGAACTAAAAGGCATTAAGTCATGACCCCATTCTCTGCATGCATGAAGAATGAAAGGGGGTGGGGGGGGATGCCAGAAGGTAAGTGAGGAATAAGACAGAAATGTGGATGGAAGCTGGGTGAGGAAGGCATATCGGGTCTGATGGGAGAGAGAGTTTCGGCTGCAGTAAAGGACCGGTTAAAATCCTTATACCCTGATCCCTATGACACGGGGCAGAGAGCTGAAACTGGGATGCATGCCACAGATACAAGTGAAAAGCTACTCCTTTGCTCTGTTCCTTTTCCAGCCTCACCTCGGATTTCAGCATCTCTGCCCCTTCCCTCTCTCCGTGACTGAGCGGGACCGCTGTGACACCCGCCCCTCCATTTCCACGGTGGTCTGGGCTCTCTCCTTTCTGTAGGTCTCCAGAGCTCTCCCCTTTCTATTTTCCTGCACTGAGTTCTGAGATTATTATCCCCAGATCTATGTTCCTGTGTCAAACAACAGTGACCTCCTCTAGACACCAAATCAGAAATTCTGGTTCTTCAAAAGAGCATCCATATACACATGTTGGTGTGTTTCTAGACAGCTGAAAAATCAATGCAAGCCCAGAGTTTTCAGAAGAACAATAGGGTGGGAAGAGGCTGGCCCTCAGAGTTAAAACGGGGTCTGGGCCAACTTCACCATCTGCTCAGCTCTGCGCTGTTAGCATGTTCAGTTCTTGCTGAAGACTCTGTGCTCTGGGCAGTCCTGGGCCTCCGCAATAGGGATGTGAGGAGGTTTGAATCTGGTTATATCACGCCGACCAGGGCCTGGGGGCAGGGGTGCTGCTGGTCTGCAGTTCCTGGAAGGCAGGGCTATTAACCTTTCTAAAATCCATGGGTTGATCTTACATCATAAAGAAAAAAAATCCCCTGGGACTTCTCCCGTGGTCCAGTGGTTAAGATTCTGCACTTCCAATGCAAGCGGGGCAGGTTCGATCCCTGGTCAGGGAATTAAGATCCCACGTACCATGCCAAGAAAAAAAAATTTTTTTTTTAAAAAAGAAGCACCCCCTTCAAAATGTCAATAGTAGCCCCATGGAGGAATACCAATAGATGATTTTTAATGCTCCAGTAACATCTCTGTATTGTCAAACTTAAGCAGAATGTAGAGAATTTAAGAAACTGAGAACAAAACTGTGAGGGTAAAGAAATTTGTGGGTTGTATGATCTCATAGGAAAGTTTCAGAAAAATGTGTTTCTCTCTCCTGAAAAGGAAAAGGATGACTTGAGACTTGAGTCTGTAATGATGCAGGAGGACTCTGACCAACACATTCCCTGTCTCTGTGGCAGCAGAAATAAACTGCTGCGCGAGGAGGTCAAGAATTCCTTAGGCTTTTAGACAAGGAGGCTCTAAGAAAGAAGAATCTGTATTAGGATTCAAAAGGAAAGTGGATACGTAGTATGAAGGTCTGAAGACAAACAGATTCTTGTTGGTTTCAGACGGTTCAAGTGGGATCCTGCTTGCCCAGTAGAGGAGAACATTTGGGTCACTTGTCAAGTTCTTCCCAGGGCCTCTTTTTTAATACAGATACTCTTTGTTACCTCTCTGCACACCACAGCATCCTACCAGACTGGAGAGTTAAGGTGGAAACACCAGTTCCCATCTTCCCACTCCCCTATACACACGCCTCATCCTTCAAAGAAAGTCAATCATGGGGCCCAGCAATGAAGACTATAGTGGGAAAACTGGAGTCTAGCCCAGCAGGGCAGTGAAATCCACTTTGATTTCTCAGTAGAAATAAAAGAAATTAAAAAAAAACACCACACAGTAGAGAGCTATTTAGGGGAGAAAACATTTGTCATCATGGACAGAATGAAAGTCCAACCAAATGAAATAAACGCCTGTGGAAAAAGACATGTCATTCCAGGGAAAGAACTACGTTCCTTCTTCCACGCTCTTTGTTTAGTTTTGTGCACTCAGTGTACAAAGCTTTATTTGTATGCTTGATCATGTTTTCATCTATGAAAGAGGCGGGGATTAACTTCAGCCTTGTAGGTGGGTCTTGATCAGAAAGTACTTTCAAAATAAAAGCCATTTACTTGGTGCCATCTCAATAGCAAAACACACGTTTCCGAAATAAAATGCTTGTTGTACTAGCAAGCTTTGTCTTTAAGTAGGCAACAATATAGTTAGTAATCTTTTAAGCTGTTAACACACATGCATCAAACAACCCTGTTCTACCATAATAAATCATACAGTGAGTACCCCTTGTTATGGCTAAATATAAACATTCTGGCTACTGAGATGGTATAAGTTGAAAAATGTCAAAATAATAACACAAGTTGATATCGACAAATGCAGTTTTGATTTTCAATATTTCAAAGCATAATTTATCTGCAAAGTCTTAGCTAATTGAAACTACTTAACCAAATCTGATATATGTAGACACTCAATATAAATTCATTGAATCTATTCAATTAGAATTTATCAACACAGAAATAAAACTTGTTAAAGCCAACGTGGGGGATATGTTATTTCTAATATCCTTGTAACATCCCACAGAGTATATAATAATAAATATGAGAAACAGCATATCAAATTTCTTCTCATTTATATCTGTCTCCCAGTGAAATCAAAGGATTAGAATCTGTACATAATCTACTTCCAGAGTTCTTATTGCAATAGGGTAAGACTATTACCCATTGAAAAATATCCTTGAAAATTAAGAATAACTTCATGAGACAAATGGAAAACCTAATACAAACCTTAAGAGCTCCAAGAGATGAGAAGACAAAAGTGTTCGCTGGGGACTTGACTGAAACCACTTATTCACAAAACTCTTTTAAATGGAAGCTATTCACAAAGGCAGTCCCATGGAAGACAGTGGAGCTTCGACATGCCAGATGCTTCTGTAAGGAGAATAAAGCACTCCATTAGGACACGTCCAAAGTACTGTGACTGTCAGAACCGGCCACTGTAGTCAGCACATGCTGGGATAGCACCTACCACTATAGTTAAAAGTATTAACTGCTATTAATTTTGCACTCCCGGATCGTCATATTCATAAATGGCAGGGTGGGATGGCAACCTTTTCAGCGCTGTCTCTAGAAATGGCCAAGGGCCAGCAGCATTTTACACCTCAGTGAATCTGCTTTTGTCCTTCTCTAACCAGACGAGGATTGAAGGACAATGCTCGGCCCGACGGCGGCAACACCGAGCCTCACCGGCAGCCCTCCAGCTGCGAGACCCTGGGCACGGGCTCTCTGATCTGAGGGATGGCCCTGCCATTGGAGGCACTGGCGCCATTTCCCAGGTAAGAAAGCGAAGGCACAGGTTCCTGAGATCAGGCTGAAAACCAGCGCATCAAAGCCCCAAAGGCCTCTTCCCTCACTTCACTCTGTGGTCTCTGTGCTTTAGAAAACTAGTTCACTCGGTGCAGTTGCTATGGAGAACAGCATGGAGTGTCCTTAAAAAAAACCACACAGAGCTACCATATGATCCCACAATCCCACTCCTGGGCATATATGCAGAAAATAAGGCAACCCTGCACCCCAACGGCCACAGCAGCACTATTTACAACAGGCAAGATATGGAAGCAACCTAAATGTCCATCAACAGATGAATGGATCAGAAGATGTGGCACATACAGATTACGGGGTATTACTCAGACGTAAAAAAGAACGAAATGACGCCATTTGCAGCAACGTGGATGGACCTAGATAGCATCACACTAAGTGAAGGTAACTCAGACAGACAAAGACCCATATCATATGATATCATTTAAATGTGGAATAAAAAAGACACAAAAGAACGACATTTACAAAACAGAAAAAGACTTACAGACATAGAGAACAAACTTACGGTTACCAAGGGGGGAAGTGTGGAGGAGGGGGACAAATTAGGTGAATGGGATTAACAGATACAAACCACTATGTGTGAAATTATATAAATAACAAGGATCTGCTATACAGCACAGGGAACTATATTCAATATCCTGTGATAACCCATAATGGAAAAGAATGTGAAAAAAATATATATATATAATGTATATACCAAAAACTAACACATCATTGTAAATCAACTACACTTAAAAAAAAAAAGAAAAATATTTCATAAACAGAATTTTGACAGGGGAACAGGATACACTGCAATATACTAAATAAACTCACATATTACTAAATTGACCAAGAAAATTCCTCTCCTAATTTGCTTTAGTGTTATATCAGACATTGTCTCACTGAGTCAGGGCTCACGGAAATGCAGACACCCAGCTCCGCACAGTGCACTTTCTCTCCCACCTTCCTCCTGATGCAGAGAGAGCCCTCTGGAGCCCCAGGGGTCTCCTGGTGTGGTGGGGAGGTTTGTGTGTGCCCTGGGACGTCAGCGATGCCACGGTGAAGGCCGCATCTTCCTCCGGTGCCTCTGTGTGGCCCACAGTTCCTTTGCTGGCCAGGGGAAAGAGGACATCGCCTTGCCTTGGCGTAAGGAGAACAGCGTCCCTGACGCAGGGATGGAGGCTGCATTCTCTGCGGCTATCTCTGAGTGACGGGACTGTATCTCCTCGTAGCCATGTCCATCTATGAGGGCCAACTGACAGATCTTGGCTGAGCTCCATCTACTGATAGATTTCCTCTCTTATTTTCAGTCAAGTACCTATATGTTTTGGGTTGTTCCGGTGCCAAGAGCTGACTCTCCATCAGTTTTCCTAGCATCCACGTTTATGGTGGGTTTCATATTTACTACCCTGTAATCAATCACTTCAAAATTCCCCTCGAAGTGCCAGCTTTTAATGGCGTTGTCTTCTGTACAAGCTTTGGAACTTTTAGCTCATATCCACACTGTGGCTAGGAAGCTTTACAGAAAGGCTAGAGAAGGATGAAGAAGGTCACGTGAAACTTTAAAAACTTTTCATTTTATTTTAGGCAACAAAAGCTTAAGGCATGAATAAAGAAATAAGAAAGAATGATTGACAGCATTTTCAGAGCTCTGCAGAACTGGAGCCTAGGATTACGACACGGGGCCAAAAGAGAAAAACAACCAGGCCAAACACAGCCAGTTTATCTTTGCATAAAAGAGGGAAGAAGGGCTTGACAAAGAACAGGGGATGGAAGTATCTGGACCACAGAATCTAAGCTAAAGGACAAGAATACACAGTAAACAGTAACTGTTCTTAAAACTTCACAGACTAGCGTTCTGATTTCTTCACACAGCTTAAAAACGAAGTTTCACGTGGAATGCCTCAACTTGTAGATTGTGTTTTCCATAAAATATTGATGGTGCTTTCCAAGCAGTCACTCAGCCACAATTTACTGCAAACTTCATCTTTAAATTTTTTTGAAATAGAACTGATTTTCAAATGTTATGTTCATTTCAGATATACAGCAGCATGATTTAATTATATATGTATATAAATATAAATGTACATAAACATAGATTCCTTCTTACATTCTCTTCCATTTTAGGCTATTACAAACATGGAGTAAAGCTCCCTATGTGATACAGTAAGTCTTTGTTGGTTATCTATTTTTTATGTGCTGCTGTTGTTGAGTCATGCCAGACTCTTTTGCAACCCCATGGACTGTAGCCCACCAGGCTCCTCTGTCCATGGGATTTCCCAGGCAAGAATGCTGGAGTAGGTTGGCATTTCTTTCTTCAGGGGATCTTCCTGACTCAGGGATCAAACTGGGGTTTCCTGCACTGGTAGGTAGATTTCTTTACCACTGAGCCACCAGGGAAGTCCCATTTTGTATCTAGTAGTGCATATATTTTAATCCCAATCTCCTAATTTACCCCTCGTCTGCTTTCCTCATGGTAAATTTGTCTTCTATATCTATGAAGCTATTTCTGTTTTGTAATTAAGCTTCTTTGTATCATTTTTTAGATCTCTCATATAAGTGTTATCACATGATATCTGTCTTTCTCTAAGCCAGACAGAGAAAGACAAATATCACAGTGCATACGTTTGAGTCATCAACACGTCAGCAAATTCCAAGAATACTGAAAAAAAGCAACCCAGTTTTTCCCTCAAGGATCTTACTGGTTTGGAATGGAATGCTACTTGGATGTCAAAAATTTTAAAAAGGAGGTACTAGTAACGTGGTTGAAAGAATCAGGTCTGGACCAGACTGCCTGGGGGTGTTCTTGTGTGATCTTGGGCAAGGCACCTAAGACTCTTTAACCCTGGCTTCCTCCTCAGCAAAATGCAGAAATGATATACTTCCCATTTAAGTTGCTGTGAGCATTAAGTAAGAAAACCTATATAAAGAGTAAGAGTCGGACATGACTTAGCAACTCAACAACTAAACGACAAACAGTACAACGTGCTCGGCACAATAAGCGGAACATGGTCAGAACGTGCCAGTTGAGTGAGGGGTAGCAGTTACATAAGAGAGCACGATGTCGGTGAGAGAAGACGTGCCCTGAAAGTGGGAAGGCACTGGAGATCCTCTTTCTTGGGGACGAGGGGGATACTGAAAGCGTCAGTGAGGACGGCAGCATTTAAGATCAACCATAACTGAACACATACAAATAAGTAGGCTTTTACAGAAATCCTCTAATGATAATTGAAAAGCTCGAAAATAAGCTACTTGGAGGGTGGGGGGGGAACAGTCCATAAAATTAGACATTATTTTCCAGGATCTGGTGTGAAAGTAGGCATCTATCATACCCACTCGACCGGCGACTAACACAAAAAAGGAGAATCTATGTATTGCTACGAAGAAAGATACAACGACCCGCTGGGTCCTATTCTATTCAACTGTAATCCAAAATGACACCAGGGCTTTTAATGGAACTTGGCACGCTCTGGACACACCATTTCTAAAGTTAGCCTCAAATTTAAGTCACAGGGCTTGTGACTCAAATCTCCAATGTGACCTTTACAGGGCCTTGTTCAAGGAAACAAGCCTGTCATCGTGTGGAGAAACTATATGCCCTCTCACTCCCGAAAGCATGATGAAAAGATGCCCCATATTGTTACAGGCACAGAGCCACAAAAGGATTCCGACTCTGATGCTCTAGAAGCAACGAAAACAAAGACTCTATTTGATTTTGTATCCTTCATGTAGAAATGCTGTCTTATCGCATTAATGAACATTCCTATTTCCCCTATATTCTGGACTTTATTTAATTCAAAAGAAGATTGGTAGGAATCTCATCATTTGTGGATTTAAAATACAGTGCCTCTGAATAAATCCCCCTTTCAAGGGCTTACTGAGCCACGCTACTCTGCCCTTGTCAGCCCCATAGAATATTTTACTGAACAGAAGAGCTGAACCACACGGTAACTCAAATTCCCCAACACCTTCTCTGCTTCCCAGCCCTAGGAGGTCTGCTGAAGGCGGGTAGACTTTAAAAGATGTGGTGTCATCGTTCCCTTCTCACCCTTCTTTATTTCTTCCACTAATTTATAGAATCCTGTCAACTCCTCTTCCCATTTACCCAGCTCATGACATCACACCTCATATACCACCATAAGCTTTTTGCTGGTGTTCTTTCTTGTAGCTCATCCTACAGTCAAAAATATCTGGTATCCCAGTCTATGGTGGTGATAAGGAAGTATCTGGAAAAAAAAAAAAGAATGCATGAATATATAAATGAAAAAATTTTAACATAACTATATATTCATGCATTACTCAGTAACTTTCTATGAAATTAAAAGATGCTTGTTCCTTGGAAGAAAAGCTCTGACAAACCTAGACAGCCTATTAAAAAGCACAGACATCATTTTTGCCAACAAAGGTCCGACTAGTCAAAAATATGCTTTTTCCAGTAGTCATGTACGGATGTGAGAGTTAGACCACAAACAAGGCTGAGCACTGAAAAACTGATGCTTGAACAGCAAGGAGATCAAACCAGTCTATCCTAAAGGAAATCAACCCTTAATATTCACTGGAAGGACTGATGCTGAAGCTCCAATACTTTGGCCACCTGATGCAAAGAACTAACTCGTTGGAAAATACCCTGATGCTGGGAAAGACTGAAGGCAGGAGGAGAAGGGGACGACAGAGGATGAGATGATTGGATGGCATCACTGACTCAAGGGACATGAGTCTGAGCAAACTCTGGAAGATAGAGGACAGGGAAGCCTGGCGTGCTGCAGTCCATGGGGTTGCAAAACGTCGGACATGACTGAGCAACTCCACAACAACCAACTCAGTCACTTACCAATGTCTCCCTATTTTCTTAAGGATCAGATCTACATCCTCATTATGAATATCTGTTTCCACCATTCTCTTTAACCTTAAAACATACTATTTCTGATCCAAATCCTTGGGTCAACTAAAAACTGTCTGCTCATTATAGTACAGTGAATCTTAACTAGGGATGCATCGAAATTACCCATGTGAACTAAACTGGAATCACCAGAGGAAAGCTGTCATTATGTGCATTTTTCCAATGCCCCACGGATGCTCAGATGTACGTGGCTTGTGAAGAACTGCTGCTTCTTCTCTTCCTCTTGGTGTATGAACCCACCTAGCACAGCTCAGGGAAGCCTCCCCTTTTAAGTGAGTCTTCCCAAGCCACAGCAATATTCCATCCTTTCTCTAGCTCCTCATCACAGAGTTCAAACATTTCAGACTAGAAAGGACCTTCCATTGATTCTCTCGACTGACTCTATTCCAGTATTCACACACTTATGCAATCCCCTCTCCTTCCCCACCTCCAGGGTGGGTGAGACCTAGTCTTCTGATGAACGAAGTATGGCAAAAGTGATGAGAAGTGACCTCTCTCTTGCCCTTTGACCCTAATGATGCCAGCTGCCATGCTGGCAGTGCTCTCTGGAGAGGCCCACTGGCAAGGGCCTGAGGCCGTCAGTCCATCCAGCTGTCAGGAAACTGAGCTCTACCAGTGATCACGGGGTGAGCCTGGAATTGGATCCTGGTGCGGTTGAGCCAGGGGAACCACAGGTCAGCCCCAATTGGGATACCTGTGCATCTGACCGACACCATGATTGAAGCTGGGTGAGGTGCCATGAGCCGGAGGACTGCCCTGAGTCATGGAGATTCCTGACTGTGATACTGTTATGTGTCATTTGGCGAGGCCACAGTACTCAGATATTTAGTTCAACACCAGTGTGAATGATGCTGTGAAAGGATTTTTTTTTTAATGAAATTCACATTTAAATCAGTAGATGCTGAGTAAAGCAGACTAACCTATGCAGTGCTGGTGGGTCTCATCCAATCAGTGAAAGTGAAAGTGAAGTCGCTCAGTCGTGTTTGACTCTTTGCGACCCCATGGACTGTAGCCCACCAGGCTCCTCTGCCCATGGGATTCTCCAGGCAAGAATACTGGAGTGGGTTGCCATTTCCTTCTCCAGGGGATCTTCCTGACCCAGGGATCGAACCCAGGTCTCCCACATTGCAGGCAGATGCTTTAACCTCTGAGCTACCAGGGAAGCGTCCAATCAGATGAAGGCCTTAAAAGAGAACCATCTGAGTTCTCCTGAGAAAGAGGTATTATGCCTACAGACTGCCTCTAGACTTGAGCTGAAGCACAACTCTTCCTTGGATCTCCAGTCTGCCCTGCAGATTTTGGACTTGCCAGCCCCCATAATCACACGAGGTAATTCTCTGAAATAAAGTTCTCTACGAATAGGTTAACATACTGATATATATATACATGTGTATCTCTGTATATTTGTGTATGTATGTGTATAGAGGAAGAAGGTTGAGCATCCAAGAATTGATGCTTTTGAACTGTGGTGCCGGAGGAGACTCTTGAGAGCCCCCTGGACTCCAAGGAGATTGAACCAGTCAATCCTAAATCCTGCATATTCTTTGGAAGGACTGATCTGATGCTGAAATTCCAATACTTTGGCGACCTGATGTGAAAAGCCAACTCACTGGAAAAGACCCTGATGCTGGGAAAGATAGAAGGCAAAAGGAGAAGGGGGCGGCAGATAATAAGATGGTTAGATAGCATCACCAACTCAATAGACATGAATTTCAGCAAACTCCAGGAGATAGTAAGGGACAGAGGAGCCTGGCAGGCTAGAGTTCAAGGGGTTACAGAGAGTCAGACACGACTTAACTGAACAACAATGTGCGTGTGTGTGTGCGTGCGTGCGTGCGTGCGTGTGTGTGTGTGTGTGTGTGTGTTCATACTCTACACACATGCACCCTGTTGGTAGTATTTCTCTGGGGAATCTGTTAAGTTTCTGGGTAATTTGTTAAGCAGCAATACATGACTAATATGAGACTCCTCCCCGTCCATAGCACTAACCACACTGAATTATAATTACTTTTTAAATTCCCCTCTAATTAGGGCTTCAAGCTCTGTCGAGGCAGGCATCATGTTCACCATGCTTGCAACCAAATCTATAGCTCTCAGTACTGTTTCTGGTATAAGGCTGGGGCCCAATACATATTTGTGAAATAAACAAGTAAGTGATAAAGCTTTAGCAGCAGTGTCTTCATATTACAAAAAATAAAAAAGATGCAAAACAAAACAAAAAACAATGAGACAATTCTGGAACTAAAATTGTTACTGCATGTAAGGACATGTTCCTTCAAAAAGGGTACTAATCAATGTGACAAATCTTAAATGACACATATATTGCTTTACTGTAGAGATGAGAGAGACTGTGACACATTTGGAGACTGGAGAGGAGAATTTATGGAGCTGGAGAATAAGACTAGGGTGTGAATTCCAGAATAACAAATTTGAAATTTTGTCAACCAGCTTAGAGCTACCGGAAGTGTTCTTGTTTCAGATGGATTTTGACCAGGAGTGTATTTTTGAGGATAAATGTGGCATCAGTGTTCTGAATAATTAGAAAAAAAAAAAAAGAGAGAGAGAGAGAGAGGACTATTGCTAAAAGAGTGAAATAGAAATATAGTTGTGCAAGTATAAAGGAAGGCCTAGATGGAAGGGAAAAAAGCAGAGAATAGAGGAAACTTCATAAATTAGATGGAAGTCATGATAAAATAGAAGAAATAATCAAAGCTGCAAGAATATTTTAAGCCTGGATTTGATGAAAATTGTAAGAACACTGACGGAATGTGGAAATTCAAGAGGGGGAACTGGTGTGTGAGCACAGGCCCAGGAGAGCGGAATGGGATGATCCACGCCACTCCGAGGTTTAGAAGTCACATTCCTTTCCATGTTCATGACGATTGAACACCCAAGATTTAATAAATCTCTCCCCAAAGATCAGTACAGAATACAGAGTATGTACACAGTTTCTTTCAAGTGGCATGTAATCTACATACAGTAAAATGCATAGATTTTAGGCGTATACTTCAGTGTGGAGCATCCGCAAATGTGATGAAAGGTAACCAAAACACTAGTTAAGATAAACAGCCTTTTCATCACTCCAGAAAGTGCCTTTCCATCAAGCCCTTCCAAAAGGGGAGCCCTGGTTTCCATCACTGTTGATGGCTTGGTCTGTACTTGAACTTCATATATACAGAACCATATATTATAGAATCATATATAATATATACAGAATCTTATATATCACATATATTATTTTTTGTCTGGCTTCCTTTGCACCACAGTGCCTAGACTTTATTCTTGTTGTTAAGTCTATTCAGTTAATTCACGAGCACCAGTGTACAAAAAATATTGTATAAATGAGTATCATTCCGTTGTAGGAAAACACCATAGCTTGTTACCCACTCTCTGGTTGATAGACATTGAGGCTGATCCAGTTTTCAGTCACTATAAAGTTATTACAAAGTTATTACTCTGACACAAGGCTTTTTCTAAATATACGCTTTCATTTCTCTTAAGTAAACAATTAGATCGAGGCTGATGGGGCCGAGGGCAGGTTCGTGTTTAACTCTAAGGAACCATTAGTTTTCCAAAAACGGCTGTAATATTTTGCACCCCACCAGGACTGACTGAGAGCTCCTATATCCCAATGTCCCGACCAACATTCTGTGTCATCATTGCTTTTATTTGTAGCCAAGTCTAGTAGGTGTGAAGTGGTGTTTAACTTTGCATTTCCCTCACGACTAACGATGTCATTATTGATCTTCAAATGTTTACTGGACGCTCTGATATCCTCTTTTGTGAAGGTTCTGTTCAAGAAATTTTGCCCCTTTGGGGCAAAGGGTGTTTCTGTCTGCTTAAAATGAGTTGAAAAGGTTCTGTAGAGATTCTGGATGCAATTTGTCAGACATACGTATTACACAGTATTTTCCCTGCCTGTGGTATCTCTACTAATAGCATCTGTTTACGAATGGAAGTTCTTCATTTTGGCCAAGTCCAATTAATTTGTTTCTCCTATAGCGTTAGTGCTTTTGGTATTCTAAAAAATAGTTGCCATCTTTCTAAGACACTGGCCTACATTTCTTTCTAGAAGCTTTACAGCTTTTGCTTTCACATGAAGATTTATGATACATCCTGAATTACTTCCTGTGTGAAAGTGGAAGCTATTTAGTTGTGTCCAACTCTTTGTGACACTCCATGCAATTTTCCAGGCCAGAATACTAAGTGGGTAGCTGTTTCATTCTCCAGGGTATCTTCCCAACCCAGGAACTGAACCCAGGTCTCTTGCATTGCAGGCAGATTCTTTACCAGCTGAGCCACAAGAGAAGCCCAGGAATACTGGAATGAGGTGGGCATTAAGTTTCACTGTGTTTCAACACAGTTAATGGATGGTTGATGGACCGTTCCTTTATTTCACTAAACTGCTTTGATATCTTTGTTGAAAATCAATTAACTATATAGTTATTTATTTCCGATTCTGTTTTACTGATCTGTTTCTCTAATCTCTTATCTAATATTAGATTTTCTTAATTATTGATGCTTTTAGAGTAAGTCTTAAAATCAGGAAGTGAGGGTTCCCCCCTACTGTCGTTCATTTTTAAAAAAATGTTTGACTTGGACATCCCTGGCAGTCCAGTGGTTAAGACTCCATGCTCCCAACACAGGGAGCATGGGTTTGATTCCTGGTTAGGGAAGATCTCATAGGCTGCATGGCACAGCCAGAAAAGTTAAAAAAAAAAAAGAGAGAGAGAAAAGTTTGACTCAGTTTTTTTAAAAAGAGGAAGAAAATGTTTTGATTCTTGTAAGCCCCTGTATTTTCATATAGATTTTAGAAATTGTCAACTTCTACAAAAAACAAAACAAAAACAAAAACCCCTTTTTGATTATGGTAATCTATACACTATTTTGGGAAAACCAACATCTTAAAAAATACTGATTCTTCCATTACATATATAATATATATTTTTCCACTTAGGTCATCTTTAATTTTTATCAGAAATATTTTCTAATTTCCAGTGTTTAGGTATTATGTTTTTCATTTAAATATAGCACTACTTATGGTATTGATATTATTGTAAGTGGTGGTGTTTTTAATTTCATTTTCTAATTATTTCTTCATGTATAGGAATACAATTGATATTTTACAACGACCTTGTATCCTGAGGCCTTGATAAATTGAACAGATTTCTGCCAAGTTCAAATAGATCTTTTTAGATTTCTTAGAATTTTCCAGATATGCAGTCATACCACTTGCAAACAGAGACAGTTCAATCACTTCTTCCTTTTCAATCTGTTAACTTCTAAAATTTCTTTTAGTAGCTAATCCTATTTCATTGGCTAGAACCTCGAGTTCAATGCTAAACAGAACCAGTGAGAGTGGACATGCATGCCGCCTTCTTGATTTAGGATGAAGGAATTCATTGCTTCAACTTTTTATTTTTGGAAGTATCGTTGGTTTACAATATTATATTGGTGTCTGGTGTACAGTATCGTGACTCAGAACCTTTGCAGAGTGCACTACATCAACATCATCATGACAGCCACGCTGCCCTGGGCTGTGCAAGGGATCTGCGCTGCTCATCTTCTGCACACCTAGAGGCTTGTGTCTCTTAACCTCTATCTTGGCCCTCCCTCATTCTCTCTCCTCACTGGCAACCACTAGTCTGTTTTCTGAATTTGTGAATCTGTTTGTTTTGCTATATACATCTGTCAGTTTAATTTTTAAACTCCACTTGTAAGTGATATCACACAGTATGTGTCTTTGACTTACTTCACTAAGCATAATATTATCTAGGCCCATCCACATTGTCACAAATGGCAAAATTTCATTCTTTTCTTATGGATGAATAATATTCCACTACACACACACACACCCCTTAATCCAGTTGTCTGCAAATGGCAAAATTTAATTCTTTTCTTATGGATGAGTAATATTCCACTACACACACACACACACACACACACACACCCTTAATCCAGTTGTCTGCTGATGGTATTGATGGGTACGTGGGTTGCTTCCATGTCTTGGCTATTGTAGCTAGTGCTATGAACACTGTGGTGCATGAATCATATCAAATATAGTTTTCATATTCTCCAGGATACCCAGGAGAGGAACTGTTGGATCAATAGGGTAATTTTATTTTCAGTTTTTTTAAGGATGCACCACACTGTTTTTCATAGTGGCTGCACCAATTTACATCCCTGCCAATAGGGTATGAAGTTTCTCTTTTCTCCAGATCTTTAGCAACACTTGTTATTTGAAGGCTTTTTGATAATAGTTAGTCTGACAGGCATGAGGTAATATCTTGTTCTTTTGATTTGCATTTTTCTAATAATTAGTGATGCTGAGCATCTTTTCATGTGCCTATTAGCCACATGTATGTGCTCTCTAGAAAAAATGTCATTTAGGGTCTTCTGTCCAATTTTTAATCCGGTTGGTTGTTTTTCTAGATATTGAGTCAGGTGTGCTATTTATATATTTTGGCTATTAGCCACCTGTTACATCATTTGCAAATATTTTCTCCCATTCCACAGGTTGCCTGTTTGTTTTGTTGATGATTTCCTTTGCTGAGAAAACCTTTTAAGTTTAACGAGGTGACTTTTTTAAAATTTACGTTTGCTTTTATTTCTTTTGCCTTAGATTCAGAAATGTACTGCTACAATTTATGTCAGAGTGTTCTGCCTATGCTGTCTTCTAGATGCGTGGTTTCAGGTCCTACTTAGGTCATTGATACATTTTATCTTTAATCGAGTTTAATTTTTGTCTCTGGTGTGAGGAAATGTTCTAATCTCACTCTTCTACAGGTAGCTGTCCAGTTTTCTCAGCATCACTTCCTGAAGAGATGGACGGTCTTTTCTTCACTGTGTATCTTTGCCTCTTTCACTGCAGGTTAACTGACCACAGACACGTGGGCTTATTTCTGGGCTCTCTGTTCTGCTGCACTGACCTTAAGCCTGTTTTCGTGTCAATGTCATGCTTTCCTGATTGCTGTACCTTTGTCAGAGGCTGAAGTCTGGGAAGGTGATGCCTCCCTTCAGCTCTGTTCTTTTCGCTCAATATTGCTTTGGCAATTCAGAATCGTTTTTACCAGGAGTTCCAACAAATTCTAGAATCATTTGTTCCAGTTCTGTAAAAAATAGGTCATGGGTAATCTGACAGGGACTACATTAAATCTATAGATTGCTCTGGGTGGTATGGCCATTTTAACAATATTAACTCTCCCTGTCCAAGAGCATGGAATATCTTGTCCATTTCTTTGTTTCATCTTCAATTTCTTTAATCAATATTTTTATAGTTCATAGAGCACAGGACTTTCACCTCCTTGGTTAAGCTTATTTTTCTTTCTGATGCAAATTTAAACAGGACTGCTTTTTTTACTTTCTATTTCTGATAGTTCATTATTGATGTACAGAAAAGCACCAGATTTCTGAACTATTAATTTTGTATCCTGCAACTATCATCCTTTTTCTATATCACTGCATTCTATTCCTAATTGTGAATTAGATATTTTTCCATCTATGGTCGTGATAGATATCAATGTGTATTTTTTTAAACCGTGTCAGGACTTGGTATTAAAGTAGTATATGTCTCAGAAAATGACTTAGAAGTGTTCTATTCTATTTTCTGTTATTTACTTAAGATTAGTGTCATTCCTTCCTCAAATATTTAAAGAAATTCACTAATAATACCATCTGGATCTTGGTGGGGGGGGGTTGGTTGTTGTTATGGGAATGCTAAATTTAATTAAACAAATTCAGAGCTATTCCTACCTTTTTTTTTTTCTTGTATCAATTTTAGCTGGATTTTTATCTTATAAAACAAGAAATGTTGTCAATTTCATCTAAGATGACTTTGTCCCTCACTACTTCTCATATCCTCTAATAACAATACCTGCACTTATTTTTTTTCCCTTGCCACTTCACTTGCCTGAGCTAGATCTATCTCTCAAGGATTCCTTTCTTGACATATTCAGATTGATGTTACTTTTTCTCTCTTCTGTGAGCTTCTCCAGTCCTTACTAATTTAATCGTGTACTGTCTTGTATTTTCCATTTTCTTTTATTAGTTTATCTCTGAAAATAGATTATAGAATTCTTGAAGGCAGAAATTATACCTTAAACTTCATTGTTCCCCATAGCAACTAGCATAGTCATTTAACATTAAATAAATATTTATGAGATTATTGATTTGTCCACTGTGAGTCAGTTTAAACGTCCACTGTGGATGAGTCTGGAGCACCTTATATAGTGCCAGGAAGCATGGAAACTTAAAATTAATGATAGTAATAAGAAACTAGTATCAGGCATGCCAAAAGGCATAGGAGCCAACCTGAAAGAGCTCCCCATGGCCAAAACTGGAACAATGTAAGAAACAAAACAAGTAATTATAGTACCCGACCATATAACCCCAAAAATGAAATGAACAGTATGAGTTCATAATCATATAAATAAATTAATGAACAAGCAAATAAATGGGAGAAAAAAGGCTCTTCTTCCTTACAGAATTTTAGGGAAAAAACGCAGAGGGAAGGAGGGAAATAGAAAACAATCAGAAACCCAGCAGGAAATGCTACGGACATGACCTAATGATGAACACTGAAATTAGCTGGGAAAGCTTTAAGGAGAAACAGTAAAACAACCTTAAAGTAGCCCACCCTAAAATATTTATTAATTACTGCAGTAGATTTAACGTATCCCCCCAATTCTTTGATAGTCTTCTATCTTTGATATGTAACAATTTCTCTCCCCTTGACTGTGTGCCAGACTTAGTGACTTGCTTGAAATGGATGTAACATGGAAAAATAAAACGGCAACTGTGAAGAAACCTGGTAGATACTACCTTAATCAACTGATCAAGGTTCATATTACCAGTGTAACACATGTTGAGATCATATACCTTTTATATGATGAGTCATGCACTTCACCATTGTGGTATTCTTCCCTATAATCCCAGACTCTCATCTAGCCAACACAAAACATCATGAAAAAAAACCTGAAGAATATTCTACAAAATGTCTGACTAGTACAATTCAAAGCTGTCAGAGTCGTGAAAGATAAAAAGTGACACTGAAACTGTTAGAGCCTGGAGGAGACTAAGCGGGACAGGATCCCTCTGGCATCCTCGACTGGGCCCTGGGACAGAAAAAAGGACAGATCTGAAAATCTGGTAAAGTCTGGCTGCAGTATGAAGTGTAGATAACTACATTTGTCAATGCTAATTTATTAGTTTTGATGGGTATACCATAGTTTGGTATTCTTTATGGGAAGCCGGGTGAAGAGTACAGAATTGTTTTTCCAACTCTTTGGTAAACTTAAAATTATTTCGAAAGGAAAAGGTTTTCTTTTTTTTCCCCCCTGCTGTTTAAAAAAAAAAATTATTGGAGTAAAGTTAAAGTGTTGCGTGAGTTTCAAGTTTTTTAAACACTGTTTTACTTTTTAAAACAAAGTGCTAATTATATCATTCTCTAATTATATCATTATTAAAAACAAAACAAAACCTTGTATTGGAATTGCTTGGTCAAATTCAAAATGTTAGAGCTTTTGATATGTATCAATTATAACGGCTTCAATTGCTATTAAGGGCAATTAAAAAACCCAATCAACATTTAAATATCTTAAAATATAATAAAGGCTTTTTAATGGCTCTCACACAGTCCACAGATAGCTCAGGTCACAAAGCTTGCTTCCCTCCCTCGACAGTATCATCTCCCGACTGTTTTTGTCCTCTGCTCTGCCCACTTTGGTTAAGAGCCTCCTTTTCTCATAGATACCAAATGGCTGTCAACAATTCCTGGGGACACATTTTTTTCTCTTTCATGCTCAGAGAAACAGCACATCTTCCCCAACCCTCAAACAAAAGCCCCAAGTTTTCCTCTACATCAGTTTATATCATGTGCCCATTCCTAAGCTTTGATAAGGGGCTGAGATTCTGTCGATATGCAGAGGCTTCCCTTGTGGCTGAGACAGCAAAGAATCCACTCGCAATGCAGGGGATCCAGGTTCGATCCCTGGGCTGGGAGGTTCCCTGGAGAAGGAAATGGCAACCCACTCCACTATTCTTGCCTGGGAAATCCCATGGACAGAGGAGCCTGGTGCGCTACAGTGCATGGGGTCACAAAGAGTCAGAAAGGACTCAGTGACTAAACCACCACCACCAACAGAATACCACAGACTGGGTGGATTATAAACAAAGAAAAAAAAAAAACAGTCCCACAAAGAATGTGAATCCAGGTTTCCTCCAGCCTTCACTTATATTGAGAATTAACCTTTAAAAGATCACAATAAAATCAAAAGCTGCCAACATGACAACTAAAATGAGTAGGCCAACAAAGAAAGCCTTTCTCATGTTTTTGTCTGCATGCATCTTAGTTTCCTGGGCAGGGATCAAACTTGTGCCCCCCTGCAGTGGAAGCATGGTCTTAACCACTGGACTGCCAGGGAAGGCCAAGGCTTTTTAATTTAAAAAATCGATTACATCACTCCACACATTGATGTTTGGATACACTGGAATTTTGTGCTCTTTGTGTTTATATTAATAATTGGACTTATACTCCTTTTTTCCTGAAACATAGGGTAGTTTGATTTATAATTACACAAAGTTTATGAAACAGCATAAATAAGAGCAATTTATTAGAAACATTTTAACTTATTACTAATATTATGACTATTAGCAATAGCTACAACTATTCCTAAGACAACACAGGGTACCATTAAGACAAGGAAATAATAAAGGTCAATTCCATAACTACTTTCACTTCAAAAATCACTGAGATAATACTGATGCTCTTAGGAAACAAAAGAAACTAACAGGTATCCTTTGACGAGGCAGTACCAAATTATTTCACACTTTAGCTTCTCAATCAACTGTAAAAAGAGACAAGATTTATACTGGTTGTACTTGCTTCCAGCTCAAGATGGCAAAATGATCATGTCATTTTACCCCATGCTTTCCCAGGTTCTCATTAATATTCAAGTCAAGAAACCAAGTAGGCACAAATCTACAAAACCAAAGAAAAGAGGAATGGATGAAACAGTCCAGTAAAATTCTAGACGATGGAGTTGATCAGAAAGCAAAGTTATAACCTGAATACATTTAAGAAGGAAGGATGACCGTGACAATACAGAAACCTGGAGGATCCTGCAAGGAAACAGCCAGATTTCTAATAAACACCCTAGAAAAAGGAGGATGGCAGGATATACAATCTCTGATGATGCAGTCCCCAATCAGATTTTCATTCTTAAATATATTTGGACATAAATTATTTGGACATATTCTTAAATATATTTGGACAACAACTGTTGACAGACATTTGTATTGAAAGATAAAGGAAAATATCTTCAATAAGCAAAATCCAACCAAATAAAAATGATCTTTGAGAAAACCTGAATAATTTGAGGAACAGAACTTGAAAACATTGAGAAACAAGAACACAATTCTGTTTTAAAAAGGAATACTCAGAATAAGAAAGGGTATTAGAAAATTTAAAGTATAACAGTCAAAAATTTTTTTAAAAATCAATATATGGTAAGAAAACAATTTTGAATAAGTCCTCCTGAAAGTTAGGCAAAAAACTAAGAGAGAAAAAGTTCAAGAGAAAAAAAAAATGTATAGAAGCCAGCCAGAAGGCCCCACTACTACAGATTTTTAAAAGAATTCTAAAGCAGGAAAACAGAGGAAAGGAAATGATCAAAGAAATAATTTAAAAGAATTCCCACAACTATAGGTCACAAGTCTTCAAAATGAAAGGGGCCATCAAGAAGTCCATCAAAAAAACATGAAGAAAAGAACCACAATCAGATAAGTTTTGGTAAGAGATCGTAAAAATCAGTTTCTAAAAATTGAAGGGAGGAAAAAAAGTAACTTTCAAAGAGACAAGAATCATATTTCTTACCAGCATTACTAGATGCTAAAAAATAGGGCAATGTCTTCCAACTTCCCAAGAAAAACTTACTAACCTATAATTCTTGATCTAGCCAAAACACTAATCACTTACAGATACACAGAAATTCAGAATATTTACCTCTTATATACCCTTTTGGGTGGTTCAGCAGTAAAGAATCTGCCTGCAAAACAGGAGATCCGGGTTCAGTCCCTGGGTCAGGAAGATCCACTGAAGAAAGAAATGGCAACCCACTCCAGTATTCTGGCCTGGGAAATCCCATGGACAGAGGAGCCTGGCGGGTTACAGATCATGGAGCTGCAGAGAGTCGGACACAACTTAGTGACTAAACAACAACAACAACACATACCCTTTTCAGGAGGATCCCTGAAGTATGCTTCAGCAGTACATAGAATTAAAGTGAGAAAGATGGATCCAAGGAAGGTTAGTTTAAGACAAGATGCGTAGACTACAGATGCTCCAGGCTGTGGACAGCATAAAGTATATAAGAAAAGGGGGTATTGCAAAGAAGCTGAAAGTACTTAAGGATTCCATAAAGACAGATTATGGAGTAAAAAACTAAAACTATCAGAAACTCAAGGTAAAACAAAAAGTTACAAAAAGGCAAAGTAATCATAATACACTACTTCAATCAGCAGTAACAATGCTTTGATACTCATAATAGTTTTTGTTGAATTTTTTTAACCTTAAGAGTCAATCTATTCACATAACATTAAGACCTTCAGATGATTAAAACTAGGTATAAATGCAATTAGCTTTAATAGTGTTAAATTAAAAGTCCAAGTGAGAGAAACTAGAAAATATTAAAGGCAGAAGTTATGGAAAGGGTAATAATCTCATTTTATAAACTAAGAAATCACTAGATACTGCTCATAGTTAATAACTATATTAACTATTGACTATGACTTCCCTAGGGGCTCAGACGGTAAAGTGTCTGCCTACAATGCGGGAGACCTGGGTTCAATCCCTGGGTCAGGAAGATCTCCTGGAGAAGGAAATGACAGTCCACTCCAGTACTCTTGCCTGGAAAATTGCATGGATGGAAGAGTTTGGTAGGTTACAGTCCATGGGGTCACAAAGAGTTGGTCACGACTGAGTGACTTCACTTTCTTCTTTCTTTCTGTAGTTAATAAGAGGCTTCCCAGGTGGCACTAAGGGTAAAGAATCTTCCTGCCAATGGCAGGAGATGTAAGAGACATGGGTTCAATCCCTAGGTTGGGAATATATCTTGGAGAAGGGAATGGCAACCTACTTCAGTATTCTTGCCTGGAGAATTCCATGGACAGAGGAGCCTGGCGGGCTATAATCCATAGGTTCATACAGAGTAGAACATGACCGAAGTGACTTAGCACACACACATAATTAATAAGATAGAAATAAACACAGTTAATAAGATAGAAATAAGCATATTATTTAAAGGTATGTAGGCAACAAAAGAACTAAAAATGGTAGCATATTGAGAGTGGGATGGCTGTAGTACAAATAAGCTAGATCTTTATCATAATATTAAGTTAATTAACAATATCTAAATTTTACAAATCAATAATGGTGAATATACACACATACAAACAGACACTCAAGACAGCCTATATTACAAATACGTTTAGAGCTATAAACGAAAAGTTATAAACATATGAACATATAAAAGAATTATAAGTTTTTCTCTGTCCTGAGGGTAAGGTCTAGGAATATAGCTTTGCAATATAAGTCCATGGTTTTTTTCTCAAAAAGTGTACACAAATGTGCACTTTTATACATAAACATATATATTATCAATGAAATGCATGTATATGTGTATATGTCTATATATATGCATTTTATCAATAAGTATTTTTGAAATATTTAAACTTTTTGAATGTGAAATATTTATTAACACTTTAAAAATCTATCTGGGAATCATCCCACTAGACTACGCTTCATAGTGTAGCCCTCAAGATTTAAATAAGGTCTTGGTATTTCATAAATTAAAACTGTACATTTTAAAGTCTCAAATAGAGACTTGGTCTTCTACAAATCCTAATGGCCCAAAAAGTGCTGATGAAATTTAAAAAGCTGTGATTACAGTATTTATGAAAAATACAGGAGGTAAATAAATGTCTGTCCTTCATGACTCTCCATGATGGCATCTGACACGTGTCAGAGAAAAGGGCGCATGCTGACCTCTAGCTGACCAATACAACAACAAACGACTCCTTAGGCTGGAGCCGTCCTTAAACACCCAGAGTCCGTCGTTTATTCCCTGTGTGGTCCCCAGTAAGCTAGATCACAAACTGTCCATCAGCATCGGGTCTGTGATCATGTCTAGGTGACAATACCCCCTCTATCAAACACGATAAAGCTCAAATGACTGCAGGCAGAGCGGGACACCACGGAATTTATGTCACTTGAAATTTGGGATGTACCTGATGTGGCATGAATTAGAATTTTCTGGTTATAATAAACTACTCTGTGACATGGATTTGGAAAAAGTGAAAATGAAGTGGAAAATCTTCAGAGGAGACAAATGTCAGAATAAGAAAGATGGCAGAGTCTGTGGATGGTATTCTCATTCATCTTCAAATTTCTTTTGCTCCATGTTTAAATATTTCAAATAAAGAGTTTTTCCAGTGTCATCTGATAGAGGCAAACATCTGAAATTCAGAAGCAGACTTTAAATACTTTCATCTTGTAGGATGCTTTAAAAATGAATGCTGGCTTGCTTTTCCTAAAGAAAAAAAAAAAAATGCAGGCTTCTAGCCCCCCACCCCTTCTTGAATGAGAATTTTCCAGCTGTTGCTAAGTTTCCAGACTTTATGTTCTCAGGGTTGGATAGTCCTCCTAGTAAATATTCCTTTGCAGCAAAAATTAGGGCTCAGAAAGACTGGCAAGTAGTAAAGGACTTCAGATCTCTGTTGGAAGTCTTTATGGGAAAAGTCTGGGTATTTGTGTATATATCTATATGTATATGTTTATGTACATATAAAACTAGAAGAGAGATCACCAAACTCTTTCTGCAATGATAACCACCGAAAAAAGTAAGCAATTCATAAATGTTATAGGATTCTCTTCCTTATGAATGAAATCAGAGCTTAAAGAGCCTTAAGATAACGGCATGTGAATTTCACAAGCCTTCTAGAATCTGGAAAGAACAAGAAGTTGCTCCCCTGCCTGCCTGCACTGCCATTTCTGAGGCATTCACATGTGGCAACTGTTGCTACTAACATTATAGTTACTATGCAATCCTTTTAAGTAGGTAAGATTCATGACAGGGAGTTCCATGTCTCACTTACTACTGTATCCCATTGCCTGGAACACAGCCTGACCTATAATAGGCACTTCATCAATTCTGAACCTGAATAGCAACCTTATTTCATTGTACAGAACAAAGGAGCAAGTAGAGATGAAAATGCTTTGCGAATGCTCAAACACGCTAAGATTTTAGTGATGGCTGTTGCTATTCTGCATAATCCAGTTTTCTGTTGGGGACAGTTCCTAAGGGCTCTGACAAAGCTGTTGCCTGCATTTTTAATTCTAACACCAGGGTATATAATTAAAAGCACCTACAGAGGTAAGAGGGCTTCCCTGGTGGCTCAGTGGTGAAGAATCTGCCTGCCAACGCAGCAGACACGGGTTAGATCCCTGGGTCAGGAAGATTCCCCTGGAGAAGGAAATGGCAGCCCACTCCAGTATTCTTGCCTGGGAAATCTCGTAGACAGAGGCGTCTGGTGGGTTATAGTCCACGGGGTTGAAAAGTCAGACACAACTAAGCAGGCATGCAGACACAGAGGTGAGAGGTAGACCCATACAGCTGCTCAGAGTATAAACCTTGGAACCAGGCTGCCTGGGATCAGATTTCACTCAGTGGCACACTTTCTGGCTATATGACCTTGTTGTTCAGTCACTAAGTCATGTCCGACTCTGGTACCCCATGGACTATAGCACGTCAGGCTTCCCTGTCCTTCACTATCTCCCAGAGCTTGCTCAAACTCATGTCCATTGAGATGGTGATGCCGTCCAAACACCTCATCCTCTGTGGTCCCCTTCTCCTCTTTCCCTTAATTTTTTCCCAGTATCAGGGTCTTTTCCAATGAGTCTGCTCTTTGCATCAGGTGGCCAAACTATGTTGAGTTTTTTCACCTCTGTTGGCAACCCACTCCAGTATTCTTGTCTGGGAAATCCCATGGACAGAGGAGCCTGGTGGGTTAAAGTCCATAGGGTCACAAAGAATCAGACAGGGCTTAGCAACTAACACTTTCACTTTTTATAGGCTTCATTGGCTTATCTGTCAACTGGGAGATAATGGTGCCTAACTTTAATGGCAGTTGTTGAAAATGACTGCAAGGAGATCAAACCAGTCAATCATAAAGGCAATCAGTCCTGGATATTCATTGGAAGGACTGATGCTGAAGCTGGAGCTCCAATACTTTGGCCACTGGATGCAAAGAATGGACTCATTCTTTGAGTCCACTCATTCCTGATGCTGAGAAAGACTGAAGGCAGGAGGAGAAGGGGATGACAAAAGATGAGATGGCTGGATGGTATCACAGACTCAATGGAAGTCAGGAGGAGAAGGGGATGACAAAAGATGAGATGGCTGGATGGTATCACAGACTCAATGGACATGAGTTTGTGTAAACTCTGAGAGTTGAGATGGACAGGGAAGCCTGGTGTGCTGCAGTCCATGGGGTTGCAGAGTTGGACATGACTGAGTGACTGAATTGATAAGCAACTCATTGAAAAAGCTTTTGAGTGCTGACGCTGCTACTCCTATTACTACAGGGAAGTAGAAAAAAACATAAGGAAATTCAGTCATGTCCATACTGCATGTTTTTTATTTTTTTTTTTACCAATGCCATACAAATTTAGGCATAGAGTTTATATTCCTGAATTCCTCTGAATATTCAACTTAATGCCCTATTTTTCTGTATATTTAGCTCCTTCAAGAACCCAGTGGAACTACAGTTTGGCAAGTTACAGGTTTCAGATAAAATTAGGATATCAGCTGAGGCATTAAATCATAGAGGGATCTTCATGCAGCTGTGCATGTTTTTCAAAGCACGTTGCTGTGATTTTTTTTTTTTTTTTTTGTGAAGGCCTTTTAAAGTGACATGGACATTGGAATAATTTTAAACCTATTTTAATTTTTACTGAGATCTGCTTTTGCAATGTCCTTGGTATTGGTAAGCTGACACGTTTTCTGACAGCAGTTTTATTCAGAGGAGCTTAGTTTATGATTACTGTACACATGGTGGAGGTTGTGCTGCTGTTTATATTGACTCTGCGCTCCATTAGTATTGAAATTCAGATGTCAGTTTACTTCATCGCAAACATATCAGACTGACCTGAATTTTTCCAGAAGAGTTAAAAGGAAAAGTCCCAAATGAAACAACACACCATTTGTGAACCACACTCTGTGCTATGGGTGAGACCTTTCAGTTAGAACTTAACTAAATCTAGGTCAAGAGATTCTCTTGGAGGTAGGCTGGGGGGAGGGCAGTAGTTTGCCAAAGAAATTCTAAAATTTCCACAATAAAGCATAAGGCAATATGCCATTTCACTGCTTCTGAGTTATTCTTGTATAGCGGTTTGAGAAATGTCAGACCAGTGGTCTGCCTCATTTCATCTGCTTGTAGAAGAAAAACTGTCACCAGCAGCTGCTGCTGCTTCAAACTTTGATAATCTTGCAGGTTCATTCTAAGAGAACTAAGAAATCCCCAGAAATCTCCTTCCCTGGGGTGACCATGCTGATACCTTCGTGTAAAGCTTAGAAGCATGTGATTGACTGACTGATTTATACTTTTATAAGATCAGGCTGCCCTGGTGGTTCAGTAGTAAAGAATCCGCCTGCTAATTCAGGAGACCCAGGTTGGATTCTTGGGTTGGGAAGATCCCCTAGAGTAGGAAATGGCAACCCATCCAGGATTTTTGCCTGGGAAATCCCAGGAACAGGGGAGCCTGGAGAGCTATAGTCATGGGCTCACAAAAGAGTCATATACGACTTAGCAACTAAACAACAAGATCAGTTTGAGCTTTTCTATGACTAGGAAGTCCAAAGATGGCTATTTTGTTTTAAACCACTACAAGCAGTTATACAAAAATCTTTCCAGAAGGAAAGACCTCAGAAAATTAATTCTAACTTATGTGCCTTCTGACTGTGCTATACACTTGCAATAATACACACTGTTTGAGGCACGTTTACCGTTTTGCACATTTTCATCTCCAAATTCAAACCTAATCCATCCTGAGAACAAAAGCTGGCAAGAAACACTTCAAGTGATAAGCGAACGAAATGCAACAGAAAAGCAACATACTGACACGGAAATGTCATGTGAGTTGCTGAAGGACACGCTGCTCTAAAGTTTACCATAACATTTTGAAAGCCTTTGCCAATGAGCCTATAATTGACTGAAAGACTTGCCAGCACTGTTTTAGAGACGTCTAACATCCTATATAATAAAGAAAATCATTCACAAAGAAAGTTAAATGTTAAAAATACATTTTTAGAGAGCTTTCAAAACCAACATTTCCCCTCCCATTTCTGGCCAAGGAAATAACTCTGATATTATCTACTTTAATATTTTGATGTTCATACTTTACTCGCTGCCTATCATTTACATTTTTGCATGGCAGTCAAGTAAGTCAATCAACCTAAGAATGTAAGAAGTACAAATTTCTTGGCTCAAAATGCTATCAGTTAAGATCCTGACTCATGAGTCAGAATCTACCCTTTCTTGCAAGTGTTATATTCTCCCATTCATCCATCCGCCCAACCATGCATCCATCTAGTCATCTATCATCTATCCGTTTTTCTAACAAACACTAGTCAAGTATCTAAGCTGCATCAAGCATTGTGCAGTTGCCACAGACTTAATGATGAGCAAGACAGAGTTCTTGCCACCATGGATTTACAGGATAGCTGGGAAGACTCATAGTGAAAGGAATAATAATTCTAATTTGGGATAAAGAAATTAAAGAAAGAATAAAGGTCCTGGGATAAAGAAAGAACAGAATGCTAGATGGGAAACAGGAAGGTCATAAAGGATTCCTAAAGAAATGGCATGTATCCTGAGGCCTTAAGAATAAGTTGTACTAGGTCAGAAAAAAATGAAGGGACTTGGGGTGCCAGAGAGAACAGCATCACGGAGGGAGTGGAACATTAAAAACAAAGAAGCCTCAAAGAAGGAGGGGCGGCTGTGTAAACAACTCTTTAGTGGCAAGTAATAAGACTGGAAATATGGGCACAGGTTGGGACCATTCCTATTTCTCACTTTTCCCTTTCTTTTATTATTTACTGTTTTAATCAACACTAGACAGGGTAAATGCTGAAGATACAACCTGAAGTAAAGAATTTAAGTATTATTCCATTATTCTTAGCACAAACCTCATCTTGCAATCCAGTGAATTGTCTAAATACAAGCATTATCCATCTACTCCCCTAGAAAATCTGCAGGAGCTCTTAAATAGCAAGTATCATCATCACATCTTCAACTGTGATTTACATTTCCTTTATGAGACTTATAATGAGGAAAAAACACACAAAAGTAACAAATACATTTAAAATTGATAAAAATCACAAGTACTCCTTCAAGTAAACTTCGAGCTTAAGTTCAACTTTAATGATTCTCCCTTAGCTGTTGATCACATAATTTGGAAAACAAGTTTTCAAGGAAAAATAAGGATCTCAACACTACAATTTTGCATTATTATATGAGCACAATTGTTTTCTTAGAATACATCAAAATTTTTAACCACGAAATGCATATATCAAAGCAATGCTTATTTACATACTGACACACTTAGGTACACATTTGTATGTGTATCTATTTCTCTCTTAGCTGGCAGAGAGAGGAGCAGTAATAATTAGCTTTTATTCTTGTGGTATCTATTTCATATTCACCTCTAGAGACAAAAGAAGTAATTTTGGATTTCACCTTTTTTGTTGGATTCTATTACAATTAAAGTGGAATTAAAAAAAAAAAACTCAGATTAGTTTTATATGTCCTAAATTTCCAACTGAGAGTTTTTTTTAAGTCTAACTAGTTATTTGCATCACAGTAAGTCCCTATGGGTAGCTGCTAAATTCCTAAACCAGAAGCAACTATATTTCAGGAAGAGGGTTTATATCTTAACACCAAATATGTTTTTATCTTTATAAATTAAAAAAAAATATCTTCTAGCCTTCTGTTTTTTTCTAAATTCTCTCTTCACATTGGCATGAGAACTTGTGGCTATAGCCAAACACATTGGTCAAGAGGGAGTGTTCACTTCAACAGCTGGGAGGGAAAAATGAGCAGAATCTGCCGGCCAACAATCTGTGTCCTCCCCACCCAAGTGCTGGGTCTGGCCCCATGCAATTGTCAGCCTGTGCTGATTAACCCTTCCACATTCAGTTGTTCAGCTGTCTCACATGCTACACTTAAATCTATCACAGCAAATGGTAGGCCTACTTGGGCTTACTCTGTAGCACTTTCTTGTAACCAGAGCTGTCTGATAATGGGACTACTTGTCCTATAAAGTAATAATATAACTGATCAGGACTCTATGGGGCCTTCCTGGGACAGACCTGCTCCAAATCCTCTGCTTTAGCTCCTTTCTGAAGTGCTTAGATAACAGTATTTGACTGCTTGCCAACGCAGGTTCGATCCTTGGGTAGGGAAGATCCCCTGGAGAAGGAAATGGCAACCCACTCCAGTATTCTTGCCTGTACAATCCTATGAATGGAGGAGTCTGGCAGGCTACAGTCCATAGGGTCACAAAGAGTGGGACACTACTGACTGACTAATACAACAACAATGAACGGTTTTTGATGCACATTTCCTGAATTGTTTTGCAGATGTTAAAAACCTCCCCCTCTCCAACAAAAGGAAGATGGTAACTACTTAAGGACCATGGGCACACAGCTCCAGGCCTCCTGGAGCCTAAGGACTGATAATGTTAATAACTGCGTCAGCACCCTGCCACCCCACCATCAGTGAATCAAAGAACTGTGCCCAACCTGAGAATTCCCAGCCCCTTCAACTGACTTTTAAAAGTGCTTTGCCAAAACCCTTTGGGGAGCTCAGAGCTTTTGAGGGTATGAACCACCTTGTCTTTTTGCAGGGCTTTGCAATAAGCCTTTCTCTGCTCCAGACTCCAACACATCAGTGCTCGGCCTCACTGTGCATGGAGCACATGAACTTGTGTTAACAGGAACTTCCTTTATCTTTACCTGCTGAGCACTGGAATATTAGCTGGATAATCAGATGAGATACTACAGAAGAGACAGGTGGATTCCATGGAAAAACGTGGGTAGAGGTCCAGTTTCCATACCGTCAGCCTTCCCAATCCTAAAACAGCCGTGTCCTCACGGGTGAGGCTTTCTGCTGGCCCAAATGTGGGTTGAGGCTCCCTCCCTTCCAGTCATGAGACCACTTTACAAAGGTCAATTCATTAATGCCTTTCAGATGCTAGTCCCCTTTCATCTTCACAGTAGCGCCATGACAATATTCCTGGACAAATACAGGGGATGCTCACAGTGAAGTTGCTTCCTTGGTGGTTCAGATGGCAAAGAATCTTGCCTGCAGTGCAGGAGACCCAGGTTCAATCCCTGGGTCTGAAAGATCCCCAGGAGAAGGGAATGGCTACCAACTCCAGTATTCTTGCCTGGGAAATCCCATGGACAGAGGAGACTGACTGACCATACTCCATGGAGCAGCAAAGAGTAGGACACAAACGAGCAGCTAATTCTTCACAATATTAACCGACATGCCCAGGGTTACACACCCAGGAAGTGGCAGAGCTGGGAGCAGAACACAGTCCCTCTGAATCCCTAGAGGTCACCTGCTTCTAAAGGGCAAACGCTCAGGCAATGTCTCAAAAAGAGTCTGGGACTATGTGTGTGAAAATCACTGATCACTGGGGTGGTTTTTTAAATGTGCATTTCTGGATCCCAGTCAAGAGCGAGGAATTAGATTCTCTGGAGGGTGGGGTCAAGAGTCTGCATTTTAACAAGCTGTCTGGGTAATCCTTGCTCACAGTGGGCTTGGAGGACTGCCGCACTACATCTTTTCTTCCATCTCTAAACTCTGGAGGAGCTTGTCACTAGGAACATTTCTGGGATTTTTTTAATCCATCAATTGTCTTTTATGAATAAGCCACTGCCCTGACCCTCCCAGTCTCATATATTAACACATTATTGACCAGACATCTTGGAATGTGAAGTCAAGTGAGCCTTAGAAAGCATCACTACGAACGGAGCTAGTGGAGGTGATGGAATTTCAGTTGAGGTGTTTCAAATCCTGAAAGATGATGCTGTGAAAGTGCTGCACTNATTGTGACTATAAAGGGTCAGATAACGATTCTGTTCCTGGCTGCCTCATTGCTTAGAAACCTCTTTACTAAGTTGAAGCCTAAGGTAAGGCATGCTTAGTATTTCTAATACTGCTTTATCTTTTGAACTGTGTATTAAAATGAAACTCGACTAGTAACCTGGGCCTCCCTGGTGGCTCAGCGTTTTGTAAAGAGCCAGCCTGCCAATGCTAAAGACCGCAGGTTAGATCCCCAGCTTGGAAAGGTCCCCTGGAGAAGGGCATGGCACCCCACTCCAGTATTCTTGCTGGGGAACCCCATGGACAGAGGAGCTGGCAGGCTACAGTCCACGGGGTCGCAAAGATGTGGGCCACGACTGAGCGACTTCACAACAGCAACGATGCTAGCAACCATTTTCCTTTGTCTTTCTTTTTTTCACCCCTGTTTCTAGTTTTATATGAGCTGGGTTCTGTTTGATGAATGGGTCTCCTTGACGATCAGAATCAAATGCAAACCCCTTGGTTTGGGAGCCCAGACCCGCGTGAATCCCAGCTGTGGCCAGTCCTCCCGCCTCGCAGCCTGGCCGGCTCCCCGCACCCCTGTGCTGGAGGCTCCCTGAGCAAGCTCCTGTGCCTGGGCCGTGTTGCCTTTGCTCACGCCTGGGTGNTATCACCACAACTCAAGAAGAGCCCTGTTTTCCCTCATCTTGGGATGAGGGTCTATTTCCCTGCATTCTTGGGAAAGGAATCCCTGCGTTCCCATCCCACGTCAGGAGGAGGTGGTCTCAACTTGAAAGTCAAAAAGAACGTCAGGGGTCATGCCACCATTCCAAAAGACCCTGATGTCCCAATCCACTGCAGATACACCTGATTTCCCTGCACTGTCTCGACTGTCACCCTGAGTATCAACTCCAAACACGATGGCACATGTGACAGCCCTGTGGCACCTTGAGAGAAAGCCACAGATCCCTATGTCAACTTGACAGGAAGCCTGACACTACTTTTACAGCTTGAGAGGAAAGTGGACTGGCAAGTCTCCACACAAGACAAGCCTTGACCCCCTGTTGAAACTCCATTGGAAACCCAAGATCCATGTCAGCACTGGAGAGAGCTGGGAGCCAGCGTGAAGAATCCCACCTGTGGCAAAGGTCATGAGGAAGGAAGCCAGACATATGCAAAGGCATAATCTGGCTTCAGAGGTTCCCCCGGGTTTGCCTGAACATCTACCCCCCAAAACCAGAGTCTTCCTGCCTTATTGTACTGTGCTTTCCACTCTTCCGACATAACAGGGGGACATCCCCAATCACCTTCCTCTTAAAGGAATTAACTTAGGAATTAACTCCAATTAACAGTCTCCTGCATATAAAAAGAATGTCTTGGTTTAAACCCCTTTGATGGCTTTCTAAATAACCTGACCGTTTTGCCCGGACTTTTACAACTTGTGAATTGTTTACAGCCCTCCAACCATGAAAGGCATGAAGCTTAAATGTCTTAAATATATAGAGCCTTTTCTAAAGAGCTAAAAATTATATTGGTGACGGGTTTCACTGTTGAGTCAATGACTGCTGCTGCCAGGCCTCCATATACTTT
This sequence comes from Neotragus pygmaeus, assembly GCA_006410875.1. Classification (NCBI taxonomy): domain Eukaryota; kingdom Metazoa; phylum Chordata; class Mammalia; order Artiodactyla; family Bovidae; genus Neotragus; species Neotragus pygmaeus. The sequence goes on along the minus strand of SJYV01052579.1, from coordinate 24,948 downwards.
ATCGATGCCTGAAGGATATTAATCAATGTAATTGGTATATAGAAAAAGGAATATAGTAGTTTTTATGTTAGCAACAATCGCCTTTTGAGTTAATTGCTTTACTCTTTGTTATAAATCACTGTACTTCTTTCATTGTTATAAATTGTTGTGTCCTTGCTATGTAAGAATGTAACTTTATTTAGTGCTTTCTGAGAGTGGTACCAGACTTTGGAAAGAACAACACTTTTAAGTCTTCTGGTTGACAGACCCTTATCAGAAAAGGGCTGTAAAATGTTAATTGGCCTTCTGGCCAGAAGATGATGTAAATCACCTAAGACTTGTGTATACAACTAGGTATGCAGAGAGAAAGCCTGGTCTCTATAAGAGTCAGGGCTGCTGATGCTGCATAATTTTGTATTATCCATTGATCTCTATGTACAATCAAAAGTATAAAAGGCCTTTCCAGACAATAGAAGATGGGCCAGTCATTGGAAAGACTGGTTTCCCTCATGTCTTTTCTCACTCTATTTTGTGGCTGAATTCCCATCTGGAGTGCAGAGGCTCACCAAGTCTACTTGCTTGCCCTGGCTTCTAAGACCAATGAGAGAGGGAGCCCAAGACAGGGCACTCTCCACTATTCAAACAGGCGCTGGTGGCCTAATGTAAATGGTGCAAACCTCTTGTCCTAAGGTTTTATTAGTTTTCTGCATAAAACAAGTTATTCAGCATCTTTTCACCACGAAATTTTCCTACTACATTATTCTTTCCTAATTTCTCTTTATATTTCTAAATAAATAAGTTTTTCCTTGCCACATCATCCCCCCTTTGAATTATCCTTTATCCTTCCAGGCTGGAACCTGGCAAGTGGCGCCTGAACAGGCTATTTGAAGGTAGGTCTCCCCCAGTGCGCAGTTTTCGGGATGGCAAAGACCCCACTTAGGGTGTCACGGACCCCCCTGTAAAATAGGTAGGGAAAGAGGGGTGGGAAATTTTTTGAAAGAAATCCAGTTGAAGGGTTGAAAGAAATCCAGTTGAAGGGTTGAAAGAAACCCTGTTGAAGCGTTGAAAGAAACCCAGTTTAAGGGTTGAAACAAACCTGCTTTCCAACGGTTGAAAAAAAAAAAACCCTTTACAAAGGTTGAAATGAAACTTTCTTTCCAAGACTTAAATCTTTCTCTATACAAATCTCCGACTTATGTAACAGTGAGTCAAAAGAAAGACAGCTTTTTATAGGAGTAATATTGCAATTGTTAAGTAAAAGAGGAATTAAAGTTAAGAAAGCCAATGTTCAATCTTTTTTTACATTCGTACAAGAGCAATGTCCTTGGTTTCCAGAAGAGGGCACTGCTAATTTAGATACCTGGGAAAAAGTAGGAAAACAGCTGAAACCTTTTGCACTGTATTTTTTCCTTATGGAATATGATAAGAGATGCTTTAGACCCTGCTCCTGAATCTGAAAAGGTACATGTTAAAGAGGAAAGTGAAGAGAAAAGGATATATATAAAAGAGGAAGATGAGGAAAAAGAGGCTACTCCTAGCTTTCTGCCACTAAATGAAATACTAGCTGCAATGACTGCCCAGGAGTAAGTAAAAGATAGAGATGAGAAAAAAGATCAGTTTTCAGATGAGGAAGATTTGGAAGAAGAAATAACTCAATATCATTCTGATGAGGATTGGCCTTTATGAAATAAAGATGCTCCAAGGAGTTTAAGAGAAACTTCTCCAATTAGATCATCTGCTCCAAGGAGTTTAAGAAAAACTTCCCCAACCAGACCAGCCGCTCCCAGGAATTCAAGAGAAATTTCCCCAATTAATCCTTCTGCTCCCAGAAGCTCAAGAGAAATGTCCCCTATCAGGTCATACACACCTAGGAGCTTTAGGGAGACATCCCCATTTAAAACATTCATAAGATTTAAACACCAAACAGTTAAAAGATCCCCAAAGTATGAAGAAAAGGACATAGGACACCCTGGGTCCCCCTTGTCTCCCCCATAGCGGTGAGGGGCCTCAACTAGAAGTTCCACAGAGAAGGGCTCTCTCTAGCCCCGAGGATGAATTTGATCCCCACCTTGAGGCTTGTTTTCCCATAATATTTGATGGAAGTGGTGGGGGAAGAGCCCCCCACTGGGAACCCATTCCAATGAAAATGATTAAAGAACTCAAACAGGCTTGTGCTTTGTATGGGCCTAAAACCCCATACACTGTATCACTGGCAGAGGCTTTAGTGGGAAGATGGATGGCACCCCATGACAGGAAGACAGCTGCTAAAGCTTGTAGTGTCAGGAGGGCAAAATATACTTTGGAGAGTTGAATTTGATGACCTTGCCCCAAAACAAACCAACCAAAATTCCAAAAAAAAATTCCAACCAATAAGATGGCCCAAGATATATTGGAAAATGCATGTTGACAGGGACTAATGAATTTGGAACACTTAGAGATCAGATGGGATTAGACAGAAACACTTTAGACAAAGTAACCACCTGCACCCTCGGGGCTTGGTGCTTGTTGCCTGAAGGGAAAGAATCAACCTCTTCCTTTTCAAACAAAAACCAGAAGAACCATATGAGGACTTTATATCACGACTTGCAGAGGCAGTCCAGAGTAATTGCCAATACTGAGGCAGCTGGAATACTGATAAGACAACTGGAATTTGAAAATGCTAATTCTATCGTCCAGGCCATTCTATGTCGTATAAAAAATAATCTGGGGAAATAGTAATAGTAGTACATATCTGCAGATGTAGGACCAGCAATGCTGCATGGCATTGCCATAGCTGCAGCCATAAAGGGAAATTCTTATCAACAGGCAGAACAATCCTTTTTTACAAACAGGAATAACCCATCAAAGTCATTCCAGTAGTCCAAGCCAGAATATTGGTTTATCCAAGGCCTGCTTCTCTTGTGGACGGGAGAGGCACTTTATGCATGCTTGCCACCAAAAAGCAGCCGGTTCTCTTCTGCAGAATTCTGCCTCCCCAGCTGTGTCTGCTAATTTCACTAGATCTCCTTGCTCTCATTGTCAGAAGGGATATCACTGGGCTAGGGATTGTAGATCAAGATACCAAAAAAACGGAATTTTGCTAGTACCTGTTGGTCAGGTTGAGGGGCCAGCCCCAGGCCCCGACAACAATTGGGGCAGCCTCAGTGAACCCATTCATTCCTTTCGTCCCATCGCAGAACTCATCAGAGCAACCCCAGGCAGTGCAGGACTGGACCTCAATTCCACCACCTCAACAATATTAACACAAGATAGCCCCACTATAAAAATCCCTACAGGAGTTAAAGGCCCATTACTGACAGGTTTAGTGGGAATTATATTAGGCAGTAGCTCCTTAGCTATGCAAGGTCTCACAATTATCCCTGGAGTAATTAACTCAGATTATACAGGAGAAAATTCAGATAATGATTTCACTCCCAACTAAAACTTTCCAAATACACCAGGGACAAAGAATAGTACAGCTTTTACTTCTGCCTTACCACACTGCCATAGGGTACACAGCTACTCAGAGTAAAAGGCAGGAGAAAGGATTTGGGTCTAATGATATGGTTTTTTGGATAACAGAAATTACTCAGAAAAGTCCTATGAAAACTACTCTGATTAATGACAAGTCTATTGTGGGGTTATTAGACACAGGAGCAGATGTTTCTTGCATTTCAGGTAAGACTGTCCCAACTCTTGGCCCACACATACACCTGAAAATGACTTGGTGGGGTTAGGAGGAGCTCCCACAGTAGCTAAAAGTGCAAAAATTTTAGATTGGCAATTTGAGGATACCTGTGGAACTTTCCAACTTTATGTCATTCCTTCGCTCTTCTTTACTCTGCGGGGGAGGGACATGCTGTCCCAAATGGGAGAGTTACTTTTTAGCCCTGATGATAAAGTGACCTCTCAAATGCTGCAAATGGGCTATGATCCATCAAAAGGATTAGGTAAACAACAGACAGGAATAATTGAGCTAATTTGCCCAACTCATCAACAGTTACATACTAGGTTGGCCTATCCAAATTTATAATGGAGACCATTGTTTTTGCTGCCGACCTCATTACATGGAAATCTCAAGATCCGGTGTGGGTGGAACAATGGCCTCTGCCTAAAGAAAAATTACTGGCAGCTAANATCAACAGTTACATACTAGGTTGGCCTATCCAAATTTATAATGGAGACCATTGTTTTTGCTGCCGACCTCATTACATGGAAATCTCAAGATCCGGTGTGGGTGGAACAATGGCCTCTGCCTAAAGAAAAATTACTGGCAGCTAAAGCATCAATCCTTGAACAACTAGAATTGGGACATATTGAGACCTCCAATAGCCTCTGGAACACTCCTATTTTTGTTAAGAAAAAATCTGGTAAATGGTGACTTTTACAGGATTTTAGAGCAATTAATGCCACCATGGAGGACATGGGAGCCTTACAACCTGGGCTCCCTTCCCCAGTAGCCATTCCAGAGGGATATAATAAAATTGTGATTGATTTCAAAGATTGTTTTTTTCACCACTCCCTAAAATCCTGAGGATATAAAGCGATTTGCCTTTAGTCTGCCATCAGAAAATCTTAAACAGCCTTACATATTATTTTATTGGAAAGTTTTGCCTCAGGGAATGAAAAATAGCCCCACCCTATGACAGAAATTTGTTAATACTGCTCTAGAAGATAGTAGGATTAAATATGAACAGGTATATATGATTCACTATATGGATGATATTTTAATAGCTCATCCTAATAGAGCTCATTTGCAAAATGTCCTCCAAGATTTGATCCAGGCATCGACAGATAGAGGTCTAAAAATTGCCCCAGAAAAAATTCAAATCAATCCACCCACAACCTACTTAGGATGAGTCATAAATTCAGAAACAGTGACTCTTACCCTGCTACACTAGAGAAAAGACCATCTAATTGCTTTAAATGATTATCAAAAACTCTTAGGTGATATAAATTGGATTAGACCGTATTTAAAATTAACTGCTGCCTAATTGAAACCTCTTTTTAACAGTTTACATGGAGATCCTGATCGGACTTGTAAAAGACAATTAACTGCTGAGCCTCAGGACGCCCTAGGCAAAGTAGAAACAGCCTTATTGAATAGTTATGTAGAAAGAATTGATTTGATGGTAACTTGGCAGTTCCTTTGTCCAGCTACTCCAATGGCACCTACGGGAGTTCTGTGGCAAAGTGGTCCTCTGAAATGGATCCATCTTCCAGCCCAAGCTAAAAAAGTCATGGCTTCTTATCCCAGTTTACTCCGGTTACTCTGGCGGCAATATAATTGACTCAACAAGTGTATACTGCCCAATATGTTGATACTGTTCCTAAAAATGTTTCTTTAATGCTGGCAACACAGGAAGTTATAGATAGGAAACTAGAAATGAAGGTAGATGCCCTAGAAAAAACAATAATGCATATTGGGACTGAAGTACAGAGCCTAAAAGTAAAAATGGCATTCTCTTGTCATGCTAACAACCGGTGGATATGTGTTACTTCCCTAAAAGTAAATGAGACAGATTATGACTGGAAAAAAAATTAAAAACATGTTTCAGGCATTTGAAATAGCTCAGATATTAGTTGAGACTTAGGGAAACTTCATAATCAGATACAGACCATGGAACACTCCCGATTAGATTTTACTGCCACAGGAGAAGCCAATGACTTTTTCAATTGAAGCGTTAATGTAGCCACAATAGGGAAAGCGGAGATATGCTTGCAAGCGGGCCTCTCTTCTCAAGGCTGAACGTGCTTGCAAGAGAGGCATTCTGCCAAGGAGTCTGGACACAGCCTTGAGTTTAATGGTCCCTTGCAAATGAGGGAGCATTCCTTTCTTTTGATAAGAAGAAAGAAGAGGGCCCTGGACAGACTTGGTAGTAGGTTTCACTGCCCTTTAGTGTATGATAACATGTATGCACCTGCGTTGTACTGAAAAGGCTTATTCATGCATTCTGGAATTCCTCCTAGGGGACTATATAATAATAAACTGCAATTGTTGGTTGTGCAGTCTTTCTTCAGGCCGGAGTGTGTGCTGTCTGTCTCATTTGTCTTGTCTTTGTGTGTCATTTCACTCATAATCTCCAACATTCAATACTTTCTCTAATTTCATTTCTGGAGAGACTATTCTGTCTACTGTTTTTAGTTATGTTGCTGTGGGCACTATAATCATGCTCCTCATAATCATTCTTCCTTGCCTTGTCAGGATTCTTCAGCAGAACATTCAGAAGCTTGCAACTGAACTACATCTGGCTGATTTAAGAAATAAAAAAGGGGGAGGTGCCGGAAGCCAGTGTGAGGTATCCCGCCTGTGGCAAAGGTCATGAGGAAGGAAGCCAGACATACGCAAAGGCATGATCTGGCTTCAGGGGTTCCCCCTGGGTTTTTCTGAACATCTATCACCCCAAACCAGAGTCTGCCTGCCTTATTGTATGGTGCTTTCCACTCTTCTGATATAACAGGGGGACATCCCTGATCACCTTCCTCTAAAAGGAATTAACTTAGGGCTCCAGTTAACAGTCTCCTGCATATAAAAAGAATNGATGAGATGGCTGGATGGCATCACTGACTCGATGGACCTGAGTCTGAGTGAACTCCAGGAGATGGTGATGAACAGGGAGGCCTGACGTGCTGCAACTCATGGGGTTGCAAAGAGTCGGACACGACTGAGCAAGTGAACTGAACTGATTGACCAGAGACAAATTACAACTCCAGGTGTTAGCATCTGCAAAAATCCCCCAGTCAATAATGAGTTAAGAAATGCTCAGAGTATTTATTACTTGCTAGACCATCCTAAAGGAGACCAGTCCTGGGTGTTCACTGGAAAGACTGATGCTCAGGCCGAAACTCCAATACTTTGGCCACCTCATGTGAAGAGTTGACTCATTGAAAAAGACCCTGATGCTGAGAAAGACTGAGGGCAGGAGGAGAAGGAGACGACAGAGGATGAGATGGCTGGATGGCATCACTGACTCGATGCACATGAGTTTGGGTGAACTCTGGGAGTTGGTGACAGACAGGGAGGCCTGGCGTGCTGTGATTCATGGGGTCACAAAGAGTCGGACATGACTGAGCGACTGAACTGAACTAAACTGAGGCCCTATTACTTGATTAACTTCTCACCACAACCTCACAGTAGCTGACACTGTCAATATACTCATGTTACAGAGGAGGAAACGTATACACAGAGAGGTTAAAGGGACTTGCCTCAAATAGCACTCAAGACAGAGCTCGGACTCTCTGGCTCAAGTTCGTGTTTAGCTACCGCACTAGGCTAGACCTGCAGCTTCAAACCAAGATTTGTAACTGCCTTGAGCAGTACTAGGGGAGCTCTGCTCACAGCCACCTTCGGCCTAAGCCTACTGAATCAGCTTAAGGTCATCCAAAGTGCCCCGCTCCACGTGCCGTGCCTCCCTGCATTTGGTTCGCTTTCCCAGCATGTCCTGTACGCCCCACCCAACTCTTCACGCAGCTAATGCCGTCTCATCCAGCAAAACCTGGACACAACACCCAGATGTCCAGGACACGTGAGGGTCCCCTCTGCTTTGCCTCTAGGCCCCGGTGCACACTGGCCTCCTAACACTAGCCACACTGAGCCACACACGCAGACCTACTCCCATCCTCCACCGGGAGACTCTAAACCATTCAGGGTGGACCTCGAGCCTTGATTATTATCTGCCCAGCTGTCTGGAGGTGAGCTGGAGCGCCAGAGATGTTTATGGCATAGGCGACAGGTTGTTTGCAAAGTAAGGAACGGTCATTCGTTTTATTTTCGATAATAAAATTTACCCAAGGTTTCTAAACCCCTGTGCTCATTTACATATCATTAATTTCTGGACAGCAAGCTTGAAGAATAGTAAGCAAAAGCCACTGCCAACTGGAGATCAATCCAAACTTCCCTTTAAAATGTCTCTGAAACTGTTTTAAGGCAGTGGGAAATCTTCTGTGGACCCATGAAAATGGTCTGTACGCGCCTGTACACATTAGTGCATGCTGGTTTGGGTGCTGAAAATGTGTAAGCAGATGGGGGAAGTGAAGGTTGGCTTGTGAACACGGTCCTTCCCTCTCCAGCTGGCAGGAGCCAGAAATTTTGAGAGCTCCTGCTCTCCTGGCTACTGCAGGATCAAGTTTCCCCGCCCGGCAATGACCGCTGAAGCCATCTAGGGAAAACAACGTCGTTCTGCAGAAGAAGAACACAGAGGACAATGGGGACGGCTTGGTTCCCTGGCTCCTGCTTCTAGAAAAGTCTGCTTGGTGTTTATCTAACTTATCTCTCAGTGGCCTAGTACATCAAACAGAAGACTTGCGAAACGTTCTATAGTCACAGGGTAAGAATAGTTTACATGCCTAGAAAGCTACCCAGATTGTAATCAAATTCCTCAAACAAGCAAAGCGGCCCCAAATACAGAACATTCGCCTCCCCATCTTATGTGGCTTACTAAATTCTTGAGATTGCATACATGCTAAACAGACTCACTGACATTTTTTTTTTCCTTCCTTTAAAAGAGATTTAGTCTTTTCCCTCACATCAAAGAAAGAATATCAAAGAAACACAAAATGGAATTTGTGATTAGCAGAAACAGACCGTATTAATTTTTCCTTCTAAACAATACCCTAGGACGAAAATAGGCTAAAGCTGTTATGCTAATTCAGTGATGGAGAGCTCAGATTGTGACACAAATAAACAATTTGTTTCAGATAAAACAGACTGTACACTGTACCTCACAATTATATTTTATGGTGGAAAACATATTTATGAAGCTTTTGGCCTGGTGATTTAAGAGAAATGCCCTTAAGTCTTCAAGTCTCTACAAGTTCCATGTGAAACATTACAGTTCTGTGAATTCCATTACTTATGGAAATAAAGCCCAATGTCTTTGAACAAAAGTCCAGAAGTCAGTGCTCTCTGCTTGGGTTGTAGGAATGATGGACTTTGGTGTGAGCTAATTATCTTGGCTCTGCCCTGCAGTCAAGGAATGCACTATTATTTTCCTTCCTAACAGAGCCTAGGAGACAAGTCAGGGAGCCCTGATGGCTGATCAAAGAAATAAAACCAATCTAAAGAATGCATTCCTCACCAGGAAGAACTCATTAACCATATCAATAAGGCTTGTTGTTGTTCAGTCGCTAAGAGACCCCATGAACTGCAGCACACTAGGCTTCCCCGTCTTCCCAGAGTTTGCTCAGACTCGGGTCCATGGAGTCGGTGATGCCATCCAACCATCTCATCCTCTGTCGCCCCCTTCTTCTTGTCCTCAATCTTTCCCAGCATCAGCGTCTCTCCTTTAGATGCCCCACCTCCTTCTTTCAGTTCATCCTCAGGAGAGATGCACTGTGAGAACTCATCCAAGTGTTTCATCATTCACAGATACTAGATTCCCTTTGACAGGTGAGACTACGTTTTCTCTCCCATAACCTGGCTACCAAACGCTGCCACGTAGGCAACCATCTATTGGCAAGCAGGCACAACAACAGGTGTATACTCAGTTCCATGAGAAATCTCTCTCTCTCTGTTCTTTTTGGTATTAAGTTTAAGAATATCATGATATTCTAATGCAACATTCAGCTAACTCTTTTAGTTAGTTAAGGATAATCTTACATATAAGACAGTGCTGCACTACAAATTGACTGGTCATATTCAAAAGGTAACTGGCTTTCCCATATTTGGTTCACTAGATTCTAACATCCTATTCATCCACAAATCTTGAATCTCTTCATTTCACTGTTGGGGAGTAAATTCTTCAGTTCAGTCGCTCAGTCGTATCCGAATCTTTGTGACCCCATGAACCGCAGCATGCCAGGCCTCCCTGTCCATCACCAACTCCCGGAGTCTACCCAAACCCATGTCCATTGAGCAGGTGATGCCATCCGACCACCTCATCCTCTGCCATCCCCTTCTCTCCTGCCCTCAATCTTTCTCATCATCAAGGTCTTTTCCAATGAGTCAGCTCTTCGCATCAGGTGGCCAAAGTATTGGAGTTTCAGCTTCATCAGTCCTTCCAATGAACACCCAGGGCTGATCTCCTTTAAGATGGACTGGTTGGATCTCCTTGCAGTCCAAGGGACTCTCAAGAGTCTTCTCCAACACCACAGTTCAAAAGCCACTTCTTCTGTGCTCAGCTTTCTTTATAGTCCAACTCTTACATCCAAATCCTCCTCATTGATCAGATCCAAAGATCACTGAAACATTTATCGTAATCATCTCATGAATCCNCTCAAGAGTCTTCTCCAACACCACAGTTCAAAAGCCACTTCTTCTGTGCTCAGCTTTCTTTATAGTCCAACTCTTACATCCAAATCCTCCTCATTGATCAGATCCAAAGATCACTGAAACATTTATCGTAATCATCTCATGAATCCTCCAAATACTAGCAAAAAATCTGAACTGAATAGTCTCAGTTAGGAATTATATATATCCACATTGAGATGCAGATTAACTCACATACAACACACACACATACATACACAATACACCCCATTACGCCTACACTGAAGAATTTAAAAGTAAATTATAGAAAACATAACCAAGCAGGTTATCCATTCATTTTAACACTCTTTCATTAAATTTAAGATTGAAATGAATAATTCTAGGCAATATATGATAAAATTCTCTCTCTCCTACTCAAGTCAGAAATTCCTGTCACACCTCCCTTCCTTTCCACAGCATATGAAAGACCTGTGGCCTAAAGAGAGCATGGGTGGAGGACAACAACAGCCGGGTGCTGGTTCCAACGCAATTAGCCACGTGGTACCTTCTGGTTAGGAATCTCTGTGCAAGAGTTTCCTCGAGAGGTATTGTCAGGGCAACTGAGACGCAGATTAATTCACATCAAATTGCAACAAATTCAATTCAGTTACATGACTGAACAGACATATGTGCTTCCCCCAAGCTCACCATCCACGGTATATACCACCTTCGGCCTACAGCCTATAGCGCTGCATTAAGCACATGCTGGTTTGGGAAAAACAAAACAAAAACAAACAAAAAAAACCAACAACAAAAGAACTTCTCTGCCTACTACTAAGAACTAACAAGCAACAGATTCTCTATTCAAAGAACGAAACTTCAACCTGTGTCTACAGCCTACCTGGCCACCACCTGGACCATTTCTTCCCATTTCCTGCCTCCGGGTTTCAGCTCAAACTGTTCCCAGCCTCTGATATGCCTTTCCACACATCCCCTGGGGTAGGATCTCCCTCTAACCAGTTCTGAGACTGTGATGAGTTCACCTCAGTTGGCCTAGAGCACCAGGGAGAAAGCCTATACTGAGTATGTGGTCAACAGCCAAAGTGGGCCTGGGAGAGTGAGGACCAGGACGTCCCAAATCACGGAGCCCGGGAGCTGGCCGTGGGGGGAGCAGGGAGTTGGTCAGCAAGAGGGGGCAGAACTAAACACAGCAAGTGCTCAGAACTCTTCATCCCACGTGATCTTCTCTCACTACCCGCTTCTCGGCAGTCCCAGGCTCCTACTCAATGCCCTTGTCTCTGCTGCCCTGTCTTAGACTAAGGAAATGGATCCAGACTTCCAATGGGTTCAGCGTCCCTGCTACCAACAGACCCTCACTGTTACATATGACATCCTCATTCCTGAACATTTACGCCACTTTCTAAGAGTCCACGGAAGTGTCTGGGCCCTGAGCTTCATGAACGAGCCTGGGACTCATTCATCTAAGTGTGCCCAGAACCCAGCAGAGCATTCGGCATGTAGAAAACGCCCTGCAAAATGTTAATCACGTAATTGAATAAACACATGAACTCTAGAAATGTGGCAGGGCCTGCTGAGGTGAGCAGGTTTCATCACAATGACCCTGGGCAGTGCCCATTCTTTTGCTCACTCTCCAACAGCAGGTCAGAAGCCAGTCCTAAAGCGCCTTCGCCAGCAACCCCTGTTGGGATGGACTCTACGGGTACTGCCCCTGGTCTTTCCTTATATTCCCTGAAGGATAATAATCACCCTGCACACATAGATATCTTGATGTTCTCGTTATCTTACGAATAAGTTCTCTAAAGAAAATGGCAATTTTTTTAAAATTTCAGAACCATCTTTTATCTAAATTCTTAAAAACTGTCTAATATCACTTCTATGGGTCTGAATGTTTGTGCCCCCATCCCCCCAAAATTAATACATTAAAACCCAGTGTGATGGTATTAGAAGATGGGGGCCTTTGGGGAGTGTTTAGGTCGTGAAGGTAAAGCCCTCATAGGTAGGATTAGTGTCTTCATAAAAGAGGCTTGAGAAAGATCCAAAACCTCGCCTGTCCTGTGAGGTTACAGAGAAAAGACACCAGGAAATGGGCCTTCATGGGACACAGAATTTGCCCACACCTTGATGTTGGCCTTTGTAGCCTCCAGAACCTTAAGGAATACATTGCTGTTGTTTATAAGCCACTCAATTTATTAGTCTGATAGACTAAGATGTAAAAAAGTGAAAGTGTTGCTCAGTCGTGTCCAATTCTTTGAAAAACCCATGGACTGTGGCCCGCCAGGCTTCTCTGTCCATGGAATTCTCCAGGCAAGAATACTGGAGTAGGTAGTCATTCCCTTCTCCAGGGGACCTTCCCAACCCAGGGATTGAACCAGGTCTCCTGCACTGTAGGCAGATTCTTTCTCATCTGAGCCACCAGTCAAGTCCCTTGACTATATTAAGATAATTACTAATAAATACCGACTTTTCTCCTACTACATGCAAGAAACTAGGCTAGTTGGATTCAGCCTAGAAAATAAAATACAATCTTTTTTACTCACGAGGCTTTTTATCTAACATGGGGAGACATGGTATGTCCCCACAATGAAAAGTGAAAGAAAGTCAAAGTGATAGTCGCTCAGTTGTATCTGACTCTTTGCGACCCCATGGACTGTAGCCCACCAGGCTCCTCTGTCCAAGGGATTTCCCAGGCAAGAATCCTGGAAGTGGGTTGCCATTTCCTCCACCAGGGGATCTTCCCGACCCAGGGATCAAACTCGAGTCTCCTGCATTGTAGGCAGATTCTTTAGCACTAAGTCGCCAGGGAAAACCACCACCAAATGAGCTACGCAGACACAGCACTGGAGGACTTAGTTGTGGCGGCCGTCAGTCAGATGGTGCACAGAGCGTTTGGAGAGAAGGTGGGGCAGTGATGGAAGCACGATGTGAGCACATAAGGGTCAGGGAAGTAACGGCAAGATTCAGGTCTCAGGACACTTTGCAAGAACGCTGGCAGGAAGAGGCCTGGACGGCACACCAGGAGCAAGGCAGGCTCTGTGTCAGGAACCTCGTGATCACGGCAGCAGGCTCACCCTGGGCCCCGGCCACCACCCGCAGTGACCGTCACTCTTTAAGAGCAATCCTCTCCTGAACTCTCTTGTCCCTGTGAGATGTCAGGACTGAAAAAGAACACAATTTACTAAACTAAGACAGCTAACAAATAATTGAGGCTGCTGAAAACTTTTCAGTGGGGCTTATTTGTATGGGATGAAAAAGAGAAAAAGAGTGAACTGACAAACAAAAGCAGGGTTGCTAAGATCACCAGAGGCGCACCAAGTGACCAATGGTTTTAGCAAAAACCTCGGGAGACGGGCAATTAAAATGGGCCACACGAGGAGGTGGAGGGCATGACAACATGGCAGAGCTGCTTGTATCTGCGAAGTCAACCTCTAACTGCACTTAACTTCATAAACCCAGGAGGAGCCCCATTCTTTACAAGTTCAATTTTAAAGGTCTAGCAAAAGAATCGGAGAAGGCAATGGCACCCCACTCCAGTACTCTTGCTTGGAAAATCCCATGGATGGAGGAGCGTGGCAGGCTGCAGTCCATGGGATCGTAAAGAGTCGGACACGACCGAGCGACTTCCCCTTCACTTTTCACTTTTGTGCATTGGAGAAGGAAATGGCAACCCACTCCAGTGCTCTTGCCTGGAGAATCCCAGGGATGGGGGAGCCTGGTGGGCTGCCGTCTATGGGGTCACACAGAGACGAACACGACTGAAGCGACTTAGCAGCAGCAGCAGCAGCAAAAGAATTTGAAACTACTGTATTTCTTTTCATAGGCACATTATAAAATATTAGCAGAATGCTATAAATGAATCAAAATGAGGCTACAGTGACTTTATCCAATGTAGAAAACTACCCTTCTCTTCATTACCTGCAGAGGATTTAGCATCAACTCTGTAAGTTCACCAGGAAACTGTCTGTACTTGCCAAAAAATATGACATTACTCAGAGAGTTGAGACATAAAGCCTGTGCCAACTATTGGTAATTATTGGGTTGGTCAAAAACATCATTCGGGTTTTTCTGTAAGATCTTCTGGAAAAACCTAAATGAACTTTTTGCCCAATCCAATACACTATAGAAAAATGCAGTCATTCTCTTTCACATAAAATCAAATCAGCTGATAGAAAAGATGGGGAAAACCGACACTTAACTGGCTACCTTATTCAACTTCCACAACCCTGTGAAGCAGGTTTAATTATCTTCATTTTAATTGATGATGGAAGTGAATTTAGAAGAGCAATTTGTCCAAGGCCATGAAGCTAATAAGGGGTAGAGCTGGGACTCAAAACCTGAGTCTAAAAACTCTTGGGTCTTTGTGCACAAGTTAACACTCTACGTTCAGTGAGTGATGTAGGAGGGTAGGCAAGAGGGGATACGGTGTGCTAAGAGATTGCTTCACCCTCTGGCCCAACCACTGAGCAGAGTGAACTGTAATGCCAACACTCATGATGACTGGGCAGGGACAAGAGAGGCCAAATGTGGCTCGAATGAATGGGTTGGGGAGAAAGAGATGCTTGCATGGATACGTGGAGTTCAGTGAATCAAAAGACAGTGATTAGCCATAGGCTATAATTATGCCTATCAAATTCAAGGTTTTGAAAAACAGAATTTCATGTCAAGTATCTCACGGTAAAGAAACACAACTATGTAGATGATCTGGCTATTTGAAGACCACCCCGGGCTGGCAGATGAGAACAGAAGGTGGGTTTCCATCAGGAGACCCCATTCATTCACTCTCACGCCAATGACTGATCCCCAGTTACATGAACAACAGTTCACTGGTCAGGGTGGAAGATACATGTGATTCCTGTCCTTAAGGGACTATATATAATATTGCAGAGGAAGACTGACAAACAAC
Source organism: Neotragus pygmaeus (assembly GCA_006410875.1). Lineage (NCBI taxonomy): Eukaryota > Metazoa > Chordata > Mammalia > Artiodactyla > Bovidae > Neotragus > Neotragus pygmaeus. The sequence goes on along the minus strand of SJYV01052579.1, from coordinate 9,883 downwards.
AAGCATTCCAACGTATATTCAAACGCAGACTGTGATCTGTAATCATCACCCTACAAGTCCAGAGGAGAGAGGAACATGGCTTCCGAGGACTCCAAGGTCCCTCCCAGCCACCACCCCTAATGCTTCCAGCCCAGGCAAAAACAGAAAGGGATGAACTAGTGGGTCCCTTGTTTTAATCCACATGTAAGCAATATGATTCCTTCCAGCTTAGCTAAAGGGAAGGAGGGAGGGGAGAAGAACGAACCAAACAAAAACAGGAGGAAAACTCTTACGCATTAACTTAAAGGAATTTGTCAGAAATTCACGTGGTTTAAACGCTGTGTGTATGCATTACTGGAAACAGTTTTCCATAACGTGGCATGCCTGAGAACACAGCACTATTTTCCAAACAAGAGAAAAGCATGCTTTAGACCACTAGCTCTCATTTGGAGCTTGTGAAAAAGTCAATAGAATTTGACTTGTGTCCCGACCCTTTGCATGAGGTACACTGACCTCTTGTGTCTAGAAATACGTTTTTTTCTATATGAAAACAATTAAGTTTTATAGGTATATGATGAAAGGCACAAATTGATAAACTCTAATGTTTTACTGACACGACCAGTTGAATAATAAAAGACTTAGCATTAATTTTAGACCAAGGAGGTATCCACCCTCAGAAGACATGTCTGGATACAACTCAGTGCGATGACTGCAGTAGGAAATGGCAACCTACTCCAGTATTCTTGCCTGGAAAATTACTTGGACAGAGGAGCCTGGTGGGCCACAGCTCTTTGAGGTTGCAAAGAGCTGGACACGATGGAGCACACATGCAGGGTGATGATGCAGACCATGCAGGGTACTCTAAGACCCTATAGAGAGAAGCAGGCAGGATCATCCAAAGACTGAGCTGGAGGCTCAGCCCAGTTTGCTCAACAACAGATCCTGCTCTGGTACCTGGCTCCCACAGGAGAGAGGGCTGTGGCCGAGTTCTCTTCCCGTGAGACCAGTGGCTACACTTACCCACAAGGAAGGCTACCGTCTCCCTGTACCTTCTATATCTTGCATACGAGTCAAGTCCTTTGGTATCCAAGTAGTTCTTTGTCCCTGAGCTTTACAAGGCCACTCTCGGATCCCTCCTCCTTAAAAGGAAGGAGAGCAGAGGATGTAAGCCCTGAACAGCCTCTGTACTTGATCAAGCATGGGGGAGGAGGGGTCAGTACAACAATGATCTCAACACCCAGCTTTACACCCAAATAAAGGGACACTGGTTGGGACAATCATGAATTGAAGTTTGAACAAAGAGACTGAAAGTATAAATTGTTCAATAATGCATTTCTACCATATTATAATCATTTATTTGTAAGACTAACTCCTCTACTGGACTCAGAACTCCCTGAGGTCTGGGACTATATCCTCAAGGCCTAGCTTAGTCTGGCAGATAGAGAGAGCTCATTACATGCTTGTCAAATACACGAAAAAATTAGTGCTACAAGGCAACAGAGTTGCCCCAAATGAAATATGGATTTCAAAGCTGATGTGGCATTTAAGTATTTATAAGACACCATGGAGACTGATTAGTAAAGAGTTAGGAATAGAATCAAACCCTAAGTATCTGATGATTTATTGTGGGTAAAAGCATTTGAGAGGGAATGTGGTTATCAAAGTGGGGTCACCTTCTGATAAATCAGAGGCTGATGTTCAATGGCATATATATCAACGTTCTTGAATTAGGAGCAAAAAACCCCTCTTTAAAAATAAGGAAATTGAAAAAAAAAGAATTTTGCATTAACGAGATTCAGATAATTCAATATTTTACTACTAAACCACAGAGATCTAGATTACTAGGGAATAGCAATTGCTTTGAATTAAATACCACTCTGGGTAAGCCAGTGTTAGCTTAATGAGCTTTCTGTGTACTGGGCTTAATAAAAAATTATATTAGTTGTTTCATACAAATATGGTAGAGTTGATGAATTACTCATAATGAAGGAAAATAACTCCTAATCCATTTTAATAATTCCCTTATTTCAAAATACAGAAATTTATCCCTAAGCACACAGAATCCTGGATGATGATACAGGCCCAGAGAAATGAAGTGATTTGCTGAAGTCACATAGCTAATTAATGATGGAGACAAGATCGAAACTGTGGTCTCCCAACTCCTTGTCTGGTACACTTTCTGCCACCTGAGTGTTCCCTAACAGTGCTCTGTGGAGCCCTCCAGGAATGGGGGGCTGGAGACCTGGAGGGCAGAATCCCACTGTTTGCCTCCTCGTGCCTTCTTGGCAAGTAGACTCCCTGGGTTTTTAGTGGTTTAGATTTACGGATTTCATGCTGTTAAAAAAAAAACACCCCCCAAAAAAATATCATCATGCCATAAAAAAGGACTATTTTGTTACTAAAAACATTTAGTATTAAACAATCTCAGAATAAATGAAGATTCTTGATAAAAGACAATCCTGTCTGATATTTTTCTCATTTCACTATGGATCACAGGGAGAAAAAAAAAAAAAACATGGAAAGGAATGTTCTGTAGACCTGCATTTGAGAAGTGATGATTTTGTGGGGGAAAATACAGTATCTAGGTGTCTAACCACATCCCAGTAGCAGAGTATCCCTGACTGTTTCGTCCTCCACCTTTCTGTCTGTAAAATTCAATAATAATTCCAGATCCACACACTTCAGGGGTTCTTCCTTCACAAAAAAAAAAAAAAAAAAATTGAGTCTGCTTATTCTCAAAATGTGGCCTTGGGACCACCTACAAAAGCAACATCTGAGGCGCAGATTAAAAACCTCCGTTCCTTGGCCTGCCCTAGATGAGGCTCTCGGAAAATGAGATCCAGTTCCCAGATGCAGGTCAGGAGGCCGTAAGCCTGGGTTCTTCTTTTGTCCGTGGTGGCGTGCCTTATCTGTTCATCCTGGTGGAGACCAGTGTGGATTTCAAGGATGGAATTCCTTTGTGACTCTGCACTAACTAGGAGATACTAAAAAGGAGACCATGAAAAGGAAGGCAAGTGCAGGGAGGACCAGAATACAGAGAGCATCACTTATTCTCACAGCTGCTGTTTTCTCCTTTGACAAAGACTGTGACCAGGATCATTGACTTTTTAACCCTCCCTGCTCAACTCTTCACAGGTAAGCTATTTTTAAGCAGAATCTTTCAAGGATTAAAAAACAAAAAATCATTTGACAGATGCTGAGTTGCTCTGGTAGAAGTGACCAGGGACCTGTCCCTTGAGCCCACGCTCTTGGACACCTTCCACCCTCCAGGTGGTCTCTGAAGCCCCCTAACCTGGAAGATAGCAGAACTACCCCAGCTCTGAGGTGTCAGTCTGGCTCTGGAGAAGGCAAATCTAACCATCAAGCATCAAACATCAACCGGTGCCACTGGCTCAACTATAGGTAGCACGGAAAATACAGCCAACCACCTGATTCTTCTTCTTGACCAGGGATTCATGTGCGGAGGAAGTGGCTGGCACGGCCCAACACAAACGCCACCGATGAGAAGACCCTAACCCTGAACTTTTCAAATCCATTACTCACAGCGTCTTCCATTTCTCCGCATCCTCATCAAGGCTTGTTATTGTTATTTTCTGTTTTGCTTTAAAAAAAATTCTTTTTTATAGTAGTCATTCTAAAGGGTGTGAGGAGACGGCTCATTGTGGTTTTGATCTGCATTTCCCTAACGATTGTGGGAGCATCTTTTAATACACTTGCTGGCCATTTGTATGTCTTTTTTGAAGAAAATTCTGTTCAAGTGCTTTGCCCATTTTTAAATTTGAGGTTTGTTGTTGTTGTTGCTGTTTATCTTTGTAGGAGTTCTCTATAAATTCTGGATATTAATCCCTTATCAGATATATGATTTGCAAATATTTTCTCTCGTTCAGTGGGTAATATTTTTTTAAATTACTTGGATCTTAATATATTTTTCACTGATGTCTTCTTAACCTTTCCATAATTTATTTTGGATGGTGTACTCCAACACAAAAGATATAGGCCTGTTAGTCTGATCCATGAAATTCTTAGCAAACAATGCCTGACGTTTTTTGATGATGACTTTGAAACAACGTAGGATATTATTTGGTATCACTTTTCTTTCAATCACTTTTCTATTTGGTTGGCAAATAGAAGTATAACTGTTAATTAAAAGCACATAATGTTGCCTGATTATGAATAAAATGTCCCAGCTCACTAGAGCATAATTCTTACAGCATTAGTGGAGAATTAACTAGCTTTATTAAAGATTTGGAGGACTAGTCACTTTTTGATCATCCTTTAATTAAAACCTCTACATCTTGCACTTAAAAATCTTTGTTTCTTATCCACTATTTTCATCCTTTATTCTGGCCTTGAAAAAGCAAGATGAAATTTTAAAAAAATCACAGACGTTTCTAAATGACCTTTTCATGCTCTGTAGTTTTCTAAGGCATAGTTTTCTAAAATATCGGTTAAAAAATAAGATTTTTACATTCTTAGAACTAGAAGGCCAAAGAGACAAAAAAGAAAAGCAGTGGTTAGCAGAACAGTTTGGATTTAAATTTCTTTTGTAGTCTAAAATAACTTTATGTTCATAAACAATTTCTCCCAAACTCCATACTCACACTAACCATATTGGGTCGGACAAAAAGTAAGATGTAACCAAAAAAACCCAAATGAACTTTTTGGTCAACCCCATATTACAGGTCAGGAATACCAGTTCCAAGTCCTGAAGCAGAAAATCACCCAGTTAAACACTGCTTACTCTACTTTCTTCTTAACATGGAATCTGCTCCGAAGTAAACAGCAGGGCAAGCCACAACCTCTCTCAGCGTGGGTCTCTTCCCTTCCCAAAGACCCACACATGAGTGCCTTGCACAGTACCTGACATACAGCACACACTCAATACAAGTCTGTTAAGTAAACTAACAATTTAAATACATTAGCTAGAGTTTGTGGTGCATTATGTGCCAGATCCTGTGCTGTGTGCTCCAAGCTGTGACGTCACAACTCCAGGGGCTGCTGTTGTCACTTTCTAACAGCCACACTATTGTACACTCAATTCTATATTTCTTCCCATCAACCCCAGTTATAGCCTTTCTCTCCTCTAAAAATTCTACTGTATGCTACTTAAAAAAAAGAGAAGGGACTTGGTATTTTTATCTTGATTTTTTGGGACTCCCATATCTCAATCTTTTTGTATAAGTAGAGTACTCTTGCCTGGAAAATCCCATGGATGGAGGAGCCAGGTAGGCTGCAGTCCATGGGGTCGCTAAGAGTCGGGCACGACTGAGTGACTTCACTTTCACTTTTCACTTTCATGCACTGGAGAAGGAAATGGCAACCCATTCCAGTGTTCTTGCCTGGAGAATCCCAGGGATGGGGGAGCCTGGTGGGCTGCCGTCTATGGGGTCGCACAGAGTCAGATACTACTGAAGCGACTTAGCAGCAGCAACAGCAGAGTTTATTAAACTTGTTTCGGCTCAGCTGGGAAGAAGTTTAGAAGCAATATATTTTTGAGTTTCATCCTCTCCCACTCAGTCACATGCATCTTGCAAGCAGGCTTCCAAGGTGGCACTAGTGGTAAAGAATCCACCTGCCAATGCAGGAGATGCAAAAGACGCAGGTTCGATCCCTGGGTCCGGAAGATCCTCTGGAGTAGGGAATGGCAACCCACCCCAGTATTCTTGCCGTGAAAATTCCATGGACAGTGGAGCCTGGCGGGCTGCAGTCCATGGTGTCCCAAAGAATCAGACAGGCATGAGCACATCTTGCAGGAAGGAAAAATAATGCATATGACATATGCAATAAGGAATATGAGTGAGGCGGCAAAGTTTCAACAACTAGAATTATTATTGGTTATGATGAAAATATAAGGACACCTGAATTTCTCTTTTCTGTTTATGCTGAGTCTCATTAAGTCCATGTTTCTGCTTTCTTCTAAATATTATTTTCCATATATCAAACATCTAATTAAGTAAACACAATGTAAACTGAGATGATAAACTGTTTGGGAAACCATAAAATTATAGAGTAGACAGGCTTCCATTATAATCCAATTTTCACTCCATCATAATTTCCCCAAAGGGGTTCCTCTGGGGTTAAATTTTCTAAGCTCGGTTTTGGCTCAAACCTGAATGTTTTAATTCATGAGAATTTGAAAAAGATTTAACTCCACCTTTTTTCTGCTGATCGTGAGTTTGTTTTCTATAAAAGTAGACCAGGTTTCACCTCATTTTGTTGGCATAGCTTCTGCCAGATCTGCCTTCTCCTGAATTCTTGAGCACTTAACTAATTCCATCCTGTAGATGGCACAAAAAACTAATGTCGATCTTCTTTGATCAATTCCCCTGCCAGTTCTACCCCTTGCATACTGTACCCTCTGGTATATGCTCTCTTGGTACCCAGGACTATTGTCTTACTACAGACACCTAGAATTGCTGGATCAAATGGGATGCAGATTTTAAGTAGTCATATATATGTTGACACACTAACTTCCAAAATGACTGCAAAAATTAGTATCATTCCACCTATACCCATGAGTGTATCTATCCTCTATATTCATCAACATTAAATATTGTCAATTTGCTGGGTAAAAATTCCGTCTCTGTTATTTTAACATAAACTTCCATCAGTGTTATGAGTTTGGATATTTTATTGCTCACTTTTTTTTAATGCTATCACTCCTTTCTTTTCATTTAGTTGTGGCAGATCTAGAAGTTAGTTTTAGAAGGTTTTGCACCTCTAAAGATATCTTTATTGAACCTTCATGTTTGAGACTTTCTGGGCTCAAAATAAACTTCCGTGAAAATTTAAAGGTTTTATACTTCACTGTATTACAAAATTCAGGATAACCAAAAGAATTCTGCTAACATAATACTTCATTTCTTGTTAGGTAACTTTCTTTTTCATCCTTGGGAATAGCAGTTTTTTCTTTATCCTATTCTAAGAGTTCTGAAATTTCATCAAGGGGCATATCGGTATAGGCTGTTTTTCTTTCATTTTGCTGGAAATTGGTCAAATCATTTTTATCTCAAGGCACAAGTCTGTCTCCAACTTAAAGGAATTATCTTCTGGCTATTTCTCTGATAATTTCTTTGATTATTTTCTTATCTATTTCTCCACTCCCTTCTAGAATTCGTAGTCAGTAAATGCTTGACCTCTTGGATTGATTTTCCATGCTCCCACATCTCTCTCGTGCTTTCATTTTGTGACTCATTGGCTTTGCATCTGGGGAGGGGGGCTTTCGGATTCCAAATCACTATTATGGCATTCAGCATTTTCATTCCATTATTCAGCCACTCCACTGATTTTTTTCAATTGAGGACTGGTATCTCTTTCTGGTTCTGATTCTATGATTTGCACTCTCTAATTTTTAAATTGAAGCAGTATCATGCTCCTCTACACTTGAAACACACTTTCATGAGGTTAGCCTGTACAAAACTTGACTCCCAAACTGCATGTGCCCCAATACAACATTTGAGTTAGGTTGCTTAATGCAGAAACTGGGGGAGAATCCCATAAAACTATTGTGTGCATACCTAAACAGTGAATTATATTCTACTAACAATACGCGGGAGTTGGTGATGGACAGGGAGGCCTGGCATGGTGCGGATTCATGGGGTCGCAAAGAGTTGGACACGACTGAGTGATTGGACTGAGTGATTGAACTGAACTGAACAATAACAGTAGTTAATACATGTTGCAAATTTCCTGCTTTTTAAAGTATCTGACAAGCTTATTTAGTCATTAGAGGAACTCTGTTACTATTTTACAGGAAAAAACCATTGATAGAAAGTGGCTAATTGCTACTAGTAATTATTACTGCTGGTAATTACTAGCAATACTACTACTAGTATTGTTGTATCATTTCTAGTGATACCAAATACTACCAGAGAAGTAGAGGAGTCAGGTTTGATCCCAGGCAGAGTATCTCTAGCATCCACTCAATTAAAAAAGTCAATAGTCTAAGAGTTGTTTGCACAACTATTAAAACAACAAACAGACAAAAATGCAGCTGTCGTGCTAAGCAGTGCAACCTGGATAGTCTATAGAGTTTAGATGCCAACAATGCTTCTGAGTCAGGATCCCTCTGAATGAACCACTGAAGCTAGGAACACTCTCCTGGGCATCTATGACATTTTAATATCCATCTAATGTTCCAGGTGGCCCGTGAGCAAAGGCGATCTTAGAGCAGACAGGAAGTAACTAAACAAAGCATCCTCTGTTCACAGTATTTCAAACAATACCTATCAGCTCTCATAAATCATCTGCTTCAATGGAGGTAACAAGCTTGATGCTGATATTTTTAAGACCTGAAGTATATAATCAGAGGAGACAAGATGTTTGAGGGGTTTACTTTGATAGATGGAAAGAGTACAATTTCTCCAAAAGAACCAAAGTGGCACAAAGGAAAGGTGCTGCCATTCAACTCTTTCTTCCTTACCGTTTCTGATAGAAAGTCACCTGGGAGTGACCCCGCAGAGCCTACCTTGTCCAAATGCCCTCAGCTAGGGAGCATCATACAAGTGATGCTGAGAAATGAAAATGACAGGACTCGGAAAACGCTGTAGCTGAGTGCCAACCAGCAGACATAATGCACCATCAGAATCTGAATATAGTTATCTTTCCACATTAGCCCTAAGTGGTGTGTGGAATCAACCAGGTTGAGAATAATTAAAAGTTAAGAGGGTGTAGTTTCCGCAACAATAACATTAAATAAAACTGCCTCAACGAAAGTACTGCTGGCTATTTTTAAATCTTTAAGAACAAACAGGAAATAGCTAAATCATTAAAATCAAATTAGCATAATTTAGGATCTAAAAGTATTAGAGTGTTAATGCAATGATTATATTTCTGTAAACTCAGTTAATGAAAAATCACTGTTACTTCTTGGGAGGAAGAAATTGCATTAACTAAGATCACTGGGTACCCTTTAGACAGTTCATCTCAGTATGAGCCAAAATTTGTATGAGTAATATGAATGCTAATATTTTATATATAATTAGGATGAAAACTCATGGTGATATATAATAATAAATAGAAAAAGGAATTTTCTACTACTCTATTCAAAATATACAGACAAATGAATAAAAATTAAAATAAACAGTTGTAAAAACAAATTTGTACCACACTGTGCCTGTAGTTAACAATTCTGTACTGTACACTTGGAAAGTTAAGACGGTACCCTGCTCGCCAAAACCAAAGAAAACCTACACACAGCAATGAAGACCCAGCACAGCCAAAAACAAATACATTAAAAAAAAATTATGCACCAAACATAGGAGCACTGCAATATGTAAAACAAATGCTAACAAGTAAAAAAGGGGAAATTAATAATAATACAATAATAGTGGGAGACATTAATACCCCACTCACACCTATGGATAGATCAACTAAACAGAAAATTAACAAGAAAACACAAACTTTAAATGATACAATAGACCAGTTACACCTAATTGATATCTATAGGACATTTCACCCCAAAACAATGAATTTCACCTTTTTCTCAAGTGCACATGGAACCTTCTCCAGGATAGATCACATCCTGGGCCATAAATCCAGCCTTGGTAAATTCAAAAAAACTGAAATCACTGAAAGCATCTTTTCTGACCACAATGCAGTAAAGATTACATCTCAATTACAGGAGAAAAACTATTAAAAATTCCAACATATGGAGGCAGAACAACACGCTGCTGAATAACCAACAAATCAGAGAAGAAATCAAAAAAGAAATAAAAATATGCATAGAAACAAATGAAAATGAAAACATAACCACCCAAAACCTGTGGGACACTGTAAAAGCAGTGCTAAAGGGAAGGTTCACAGCAATACAGGCATACCTCAGGAAACAAGAAAAAAGTCATATAAATAACCTAACTCTAAACCTAGAGCAACTAGAAAAGGAAGAAATGGAGAACCCCAGGGT
>SJYV01052575.1:0-24490 GCA_006410875.1 Neotragus pygmaeus | reverse complement strand
TTTTGAACTGTGGTGTTGGAGAAGACTCTTGAGAGTCCCTTGGACTGCAAGGAGATCCAACCAGTCCATTCTGAAGATCAAGCCTGGGATTTCTTTGGAAGGAATGATGCTAAAGCTGAAACTCCAGTACTTTGGCCACCTCATGCAGAGTTGACTCATTGGAAAAGACTCTGACGCTGGGAGGGATTGGGGGGCAGGAGAAGGGGACGACAGAGAATGAGATGGCTGGATGGCATCACAGACTCGATGAACGTGAGTCTGAGTGGACTCCAGGAGATTTTGATGGACAGGGAGGCCTGGCGTGCTGCGATTCATGGGGTCGCAAAGAGTCGGACACAACTGAGCGACTGAACTGAACTGAACTGAGGGGCCTCTTCTTCCATCTTCACAGCCAGCAATATTGAATCTCTCTCACCTCCCACTGGCACGTCCCTCTGACAGGCTCTCAACTTTTAACTACTCTTATGAGTAAACTGGATTCACCCAGATAGTCTAAGATAATTGCCCCATCTCAAGGTCCAAAACCTTAAGTCACATCTGCAACGTATTCACAAATTTCAGGGGTTGGGACACAGACACCTTAGGGGGCCATTATTTTGGAACTACAAACATAAATAACAAGATAAGCATTTTTTCATTAGCTCTCGTCTCTCCAGAATAAATATAGCAAGTATTTTTGTCATGGGGATTATATATAGGGAACGTGTGTGGTAAATCATGAAGCCCAAATGAACCTGTGTACTGATTCAAACTCATGCAAGATCATGACGTACAAATTATTTCAACAGTCTGGATATACTGTATGTAATCCAACACCTTTTTTCAGTGGACACTCCAGTTTCAATGATCCCTCTCCTCGCATCATTTCCCTTTTTTCAGTGGACACTCCAGTTTCAATGATCCCTCTCCTCGCATCATTTCCCTTCACTAAAAATAAACAGGTATTTCAATTCTAAGTTTAAAATATAAGAAAAAAGAGTTTTAACTATTTCATAACACGGTTGAAGAGTTCTAAATTTCTTCACAACACTGTGAAATTTAAAAATAGCATTTATAAAAAGATTAAGAGTTGTATAAGGGTATTTGTTCAGGTAATTAGAATTTAAAATAAATACTTATTCAAAAAGTTCCTAATCATCCAAAGAGAAGAAAACCCATTATTATATAGTATGTGGACAGCTAGACACTGTAAGTGGTCTTTAGGTCCAACAGACCTAAGTGATTACATTTTCTATACCAGAAGTTATGTGTATACTGTAAATAAAAGTATTTTCTGACTTTTTACTTTTGTTGCTGTTGTCCAGTCACTCAGTTGTGTCCGACTCTTTGTGACTCCATGGACTGCAGCACCCCAGGCCTCCCTGTCCTTCACCATCTCCCAGAGTTTGCTCAAACTCATGTCTACCGAGTCAGTGATGCCATCCAACTGTCTCATTCTCTGCATCCCTTTCTCCTCCTGCCTTCAATCTTTCCCAGCATCAGGGTCTTTTCTAATGAAACAGCTCTTTGTATCAGGTGGCTAAAATACTGGAGCTTCAGCTTCAGCATCAGTCCTTCCAACGAATATTCAGGACTGATTTCCTTTAGGATGAACTGGTTGGATCTCCTTGTAGTCCAAGGGACTCTCAAGAGTCTTCAACACAACAGTTCGAAAGGATCAGTTCTTTGGTGCTCAGTCTTCCTTATGGACTTTCTGGTTTATCTGTAGAAAAAGCACCAGGTGGCTCAGTAGTAAAGAACCCACTCGCCAATGCAGGGGATACAGGAGACACAGGTTTGATCCCTGGGTCAGGAAGATCCCCTTGAGAAGAGAATGGCTATTGACTTCAGTATTCTTGCCTGGAAAATTCCATAGAGAGGAGCCTGGCAGCCTACATACAGTCTGTAGGGTCACAAAGAGCTGGACACGGCTGTGCAGAGACGAGCACCCATGCAAAACAAACACGTCACCTAAACATGAAAAGATGACTCTACCTGTATCTGATGCCCAATGTATCTTTCTAAAGCAAAAAAGACAAAAACAAAGGAAAAAAAAACAAAAACAAAAAACCTCTCCTGCAAATTGAAGGTCAGGTTATAATCAGCAGCTGAAGGCTATGTCTTAAAACAAGCAGTTTGGTAGTCTGAGAAGTTTTCTATCCAATAAAACTAAAGTGGGAAAAAGGAAGACCTGTTCAGACACAAGGGTCAACTTTGTCAAAACAGTTTCCACATTTTTTAATGCACAAAAATTAAAATGAATCTGCAAGACACACTAATTCATAAATAAAATATGCTTCATTTTTGTGTTCCTATAAAATTTCCCTGAAGCAGATAACTAATTTTCTGTGGAGAAACCAAATATGTTATCTTTTCATATTTGTATATGACTTAATACTAAATATTTACCTAAAGTTTCATACCAGTTTAAATAACCACATCTATTAATTCCTGTAATATACAACAGGAGTATTTTTGACCAACCCTGTTTTGTTTAGAGTCTCAGATTAAATGAAACTTGTTAACTCATTTTGTAAAGTGAAAAAGGAGCAGAGTAATTTAAAACTAACGTTTTTTTAATCAACTAAGGTTGTGTTTTTTTAACACAAGGGGCACTTTAAGAAATATGACAAGTGATCCCAAACAAACTGTGCTCCAAAAGTTTACTCATAAGCTAAAATGACTTTCCACCCAGAAATGACTATCAGATGCCAAGCTAGCCTATATGCATCTAATCAATAATTAATAATTATTAATCAAGTTGACTAATAGTTGTTAATAATAGCAAATGGTAAGTAAAAATTCACAGAAAATGCACTATACTTCTCAGAGATAAAAATAATAAACATTATGAATGCTAAATATTGATATGTCAGGAAATAATTTTTAGTGTACTATAATTAAACTTACATATAAACTCTGAAAAGAAACTTCAGCCACTTCTTAGAATCAGGTAACACTGATTCACCTCACAGTTTCTCTACTTAAGTATGCTGTTTAGCATCACTCTTCTTTACCAACTTGGATTAAATAACTATGTTTAAAACACAGGTCTGGCATAAAGTCAGTTCTATAAATTATATGGTTAGGAATGGTTTGAGGCCCACAGTAACTGAGGAGCAATTTGAAGAGAAGGCAACAAATAGGATGAATACACAGCTATGCAAAAGAGAGAGAAAGAGAATTACCTAAGATAGTGTTAACTACAGTACTTGCTAATCTTATTTTCTAAAAAATCTGGGCTTGAAATTCCCAGAGGCCAGAACTAGGCAATGGAGTCAAAAGGTTACTCCTTGATTATAGTCTTGGAGCAAAAGTTAGCCAAGTCCACAGTGTAGGTGACAGTGACCTTGTGAAACAGTTACCAGCCCAGAAAGCAGGTGGAGAACAAGAGCTGACTTGCGAACAGTGCTGCAATGAACACTGGGGTACATGTGTCTCTTTCAATTCTGGTTTCCTCGGTGTGTATGCCCAGCAGTAGGATTGCTAAATTGTATGGCAGTTCTATTTCAAGCTTTTTAAGGACTCTCCACACTGTTCTCCATAGTGGCTGTACTAGTTTGCATTCCCACCAACAGTGTAGGAGGGTTCCCTTTTCTCCACACCCTCTCCAGCATTTATTGTTTGCAGATTTTTTAATAGCAGCCATTCTGACTGGCATGAGATGGTACCTCATTGTGGTTTTGATTTGCATTTCTCTGATGATGAGTGATGTTGAGCATCTTTTCCTGTGTTAGCCATCTGTATTGTCTGTATGTGTCTGCATGTCACACTGTTTACAATAGCCAGGACATGGAAGCAACCTAGATGTCCATCAGCAGACGGATGGATAAGAAAGCTGTGGTACATGTACACAATGGAATATTACTCAGCTATTCCAAGAATGAATCTGAAGCAGTTCTAATGAGGTGGATGAAACTGGAGCCTATGATACAGAGTGAAGTAAGTCAGAAAAAAAAACAAACACCAATACAGTATATTAACACATATATATGGAATTTAGAAAGACGGTAACGATGACCCCATATGTGAGACAGCACAAGAGACAAAGATTTAAAGAACATACTTTTGGACTCTGTGGGAGAAGGCGAGGGTGGAATGATTTGGGAGAGTAGCATTGAAACATGTATATTATCGCATGTGAAACAGATCGCCAGTCCAGGTTTGAGGCATGAGACAGGGTGCTCAGGGCTGGTGCACTGGCATGACCCTGAGGGATGGGAAGGGGAGGGAGGTGGGAGGCGAGTTCAGGATGAGGGACACATGTACACCCATGGCTGATGCATGTCAATGTATGGCAAAAACCACTATAATATTGTAAAATTAGCCTCCAAAAAAAAAAAAAGGACTGGTAAATGTGTAAGCAGACGGATGAGTCCACTGTGGGAGTGAAGGCTAACACGCCCCTGAGGAAGCATGAGGGTGTGGGCATGGGGCTGCATGGGCAGCCTCTTTAGCACAGCCTTGCCAAGTCTGAGGACCAGGCTGTTAAAAGCACAAATCGGTTTGACAGCTGTGAGCACAGGAAGACATGGGCACAGAATGGCAAGCGCTTAGTCTTATGAAAGAAAGAGGTAAAGAGCAGGGTCATCATTGCATTAAAAGCATCAATGGCCCAAGATTAGCACTTCTTAGGCATGCCTTTAAAATGCAGAGTCCTGGCCCCCATCGTTAAAGATTCAGATTGAATAGGTCTCAATGATGATAATATTCAGCCAAATATAGGCATTCAAAAGATTAACCTTTGGAGTAAAATTTAATTACAGAATATTATCGATTTGTACTATTTCATAAAGTACCACTGTGAAGCTGATGATTCAGAAAAGCTACATATATAAATTATACCACCCATTTTCACACAACAAATAATTTATGTAAATAGATGAAACACTTTAAAACCAAAGATCCAAAGCAAGTGACATACAGCTTCCTCAAACTAATATAAACGGCTTTTTGAAAAAATGAAATAGGACACTATACTTTCAAGTCTTCAAATTTGAAATTCTGAAATTATATATGAATTGATACTATAAAGAAAACAAGACACCATTTTTGTTTTTATTTAAGAAAAGTTCATCTTTTTAGCATAAATGAAGGAACTACATGATCAGTTAAATATTGTCAGCATTATTTTTGAAAAATGTTCACTCATTTTTTAAATGCAGCCTTACACTTGAGTGTTTTGAATTCTATAAACATATCCATCAGCAGTCTGTGTTGTGCTAGTCACTCAGTCATGTCTGACTCTTTGCAGCCCCATGGAGGGCAGCCCACCAGACTCTCTATGGGGATTCTCCAGGCAAGAATACTGGGGTGGGCTGCCATGCCCTCCTCTAGAGGATCTTCCCAACCCAGGGATCAAACCCAGGTCTCCCACATTGCAGGCGGATTCTTTACTGTCTGAACAACCAAGGAAGCCCAATTAGCAGTCTAGGACTCACCTAACATTTATATTATCCTTCTTCAACAGAACCCAAGATGAACCACTAGTAAAACAGATTATAAGATTACTTGGATATTGGATGAATTGGTCTGCTGAACTCTAGAATTCACAGGAGGAATTAAAACTTTTAATTTGTTTTTTAACAAATAAAATTCTGCACTGTGCTAATCTCATTTTGCGTATAATTTAGCAAATGGCTATTAAAGCTTTATTGTAAGGGACTAACAAAAAAAAGTCCTATTGTGCACCATGCAAGATACAGAAAATAATGATTCACAAACAACTAATGAACAACTAAGGGAATCATGGCTTTTCCTTTCATTATAGATTTCTCAAAATCAAAAAATGTTTTCAAATTAAAGTTATATTAAGAGTTTATGGGAAATTACATCCCTAGATTAAGAACTTAAAAAGGTCTTTCGATTTTAAAAAGGAATGGATGATTATAACTATAGCTTTTTTAAATGTTCCTTTGGGGAAAAGTCTTGATTCTTTGTTTCATTCTTTCTAATAGCTTTTTCTTTTCCTGCTTACTATAAAATAAAGCACTGTTATTGTGAGGACAATTTCTGATTCAGTTCCAATGCTCTTGTATCTCCGTGAGTTTTGGCATTGTTTACCAGCACCTGTGGGAAATCACAGACAGGAACATTAGTATTCTCTTAAGCCATAGGGCAGTAGGCAACATCAAACTACACAAGAAGATCTGACTCTGTGCAACCTTTCAGTCATTTTTGCTGAAATAAATTTCAAAGCTAACAGCACATAAGCACTATTTATTCAAATACTCAACAGTAGAGATGTCAACATTCTGATTGTTACCACTGACAGTGGTGCATAAAGTTAAAGGTTTTGATTCGAGGCCTTTTTTACAACACTGTCACCTCTAAACCCATACCCCAAAGACCACTTTATGCACAGGGCTGTCCAAATGACACTGCTCTCCTTTAAAACCACAGCTTAAGATCAAGCATTGAGTCTCTAAGTTCCATTAAGAACCTTTCCATAATTTTCACCAATTCCACAAACTAGAAGCTTTGATTTCTGTTGCTCATTTGATTACTAACACATTTTCCAGTTGTTCATTTTCAAACACTGAGAAGGTCTCTGAGATGTTGCTCTATTAGCAACCTAACAAGTTAGCTTGCCACAGTTTCACAAATACTGCCAGAAGACACGGGACATGTCGGTCAGAGACAAATGTCTTCATCATTCAGGGTGTAGCAAATGACATGAGTATCAATATATCTGCATCCATTCCCCTCACCCTCTAAGTCTCACAGGGGCGGTGTGGATGGGTACACATGGCTTCCCCCACACACAGTGAGCTGCATGACAAGAGTGGAACCCTGAGCCCAGGAGACTTGACTCTTTTATAACTGGCAGTAAATATGCCTGCTCTGTGCTCTAGGGACACTTATCTCTTCTCCCAAGGCTGTGGGTGTTGAAAAAAAAAAAGCTTCTCATTAGTTTTCATTGTTTTTAAAACTGTTGGCTGAAGTTGTAAGAATTTAGACCCAATACATGTCTTACATACTCTATCTTTTTAAAATGAATCTACACACACAGCTGACCCTTAAACAGCATGTGGATTGGGGATGAAGACCCTCTATATGCTCAAAAATTCACATACAACTTATAGTCAGCCACCTACGTAGGCCCTTGGTATCCATAGATTCAACTAATCAAGGATCATGGAGTACTGTAGTAATTACTACTGAAAAAAATTTGAGTGTAAGGGGAACCACACCGTTTAAATATGCATTCTTCAAGAGTCAACTGCATACGCTTACATGTTTAGAAACCAGAGCCGTCCCATGAGACCTGGAGCAGAAACTGCCATGTGAATTTTATAGCAAAGACAAGAAGAAGCAAACTGTTCCAAAGACAATACGAACATCCCATTAACTTCTGCTACTTCCAAACCCCTCTACTGCCTTCTCTGCATTGGTTCTAAGAAATACTACAACCAGAACCCAGAACCTTCGTCTATCTTTTCTTATGCTACCTACCACTTCAGAAGAGTGTATTTCCTACACGTTAAATCGGTGGTTCTCTACTAGCGGTGATGACACCTGAGGTATTACTTGGCAATGTCTAGAAGACATTTTCAGCTGCTGTAAGCTGGGTGGAGGCACTGCTACTGGCATCCAGTGGTTAGGGATGCTGGTTAGGCAACCTAGCCACTGGATGCAAAGCACAAGACAAAGCAACACTTGGCCTTCATACAGCAAAGGTCCATGATGAAATATTTTTAATAAAATCAGGGTCTTACATCAATGAGCTCGTAGTCATTTTTGGCATGTAAGTGTCTTAGAAGGTACCAACGTGCTGTTGAAACAAGAGATTTGGGATACCCAGGCTGATATACAACTCTCTCCAAAAGTCGCCGTGTCTCTCTAGGAAAAAGATACTCACTTTTAGACCAAAGCATATAAATTAAGATACTTCATCTACTAGTCTCACACACACATATCTTTCTCATTCTTCTGCAGATGATGTGCTGATTACTTTATAAATTTTTTATACATGTAACAAAAAGGGTAATAATAATGGTTAACATTTATGAAGTATTTATTATGTGCTATACAGTAATATGCCAAATGTTTTACACATATGGTCACACTTAACATTTACAACCTTGTAAGGCTGGTTGCTGCTATTACTCTCATTTTGCAGACAAATAAGGACCTTTCCAAAAAAAAAAAAGGGAAAGTGACTTGTTTTATGAGCACTTCTGACTGCTCTATTTCTAATTCTCCTTGAAAGCAGGCAGAAAATAAATGATACAAAGATAATATACACTGGAACAATTAGAAATATTTAACATCTACAATAGAGGCTAAGTGTACAATATCAGGCTTTTAGCATATGCTTTCATGTATTAAACCTGTATAGTATGTGAACTTATGTAATAACAGGCTGATTTAGAGTTGTGTTCTGATTTCTTCTTTCCAATTTTACTAATATTTATGACTCCAAAGACTTCTATATGGGTAGAAACAACACAAATTGTGGTAACTTCAGAACTGCTGAACAGAAGATTCTGTAAGCAGCAACTGGTTAGAAGGAGGAGCTAAAGAACTTGTGCTTAAGATGTGTTTACATAGGAATCAATACTAAAGCAGTATGTTTATTTGAGCTGATTTTGGCTGCTGCTCACAGAGATTACAGGGGGCTGGAGGTTAAGGCTCTCTAAGTCAGGAGATCCAACCAGTTCATCCTAAAGGAAATCAGTCCTGAATAGTCACTGGAAGGATTGATGCTGAAGCTGAAATTCCAACACTCTGGCCACCTGGTGTGAACAACTGACTCATCTGAAAAGACCCTGATTCTGGCAAAGACTGAAGGCAGGAGAAGAAGGGGAGGACAGAGGACAAGATGGTTAGATAGCATCACCAATTCAATGGACATGAGTCTGAATAAACTCCCTGAGTTGGCGATGGACAGGGAGGCCTGGCGTGCTGCAGTCCATGCGGTCGCAAAGAGTTGGACACGACTGAGCGACTGAACTGAACTGAAGTGATGTACACTGAGCTTCAGCAGAAAGAGTTCATTAGGAACTTCAAATTATAGCCTAAAACATTTCTTGGTGAAATTAGTCATATAAAAAAATGGCAAAATAAATATATAACAGAAATGAAGACGGGACTGCTAATTAGTCATAGGTCTTTAACTCTTCCTTCACTCCTATTTCAAGGTGTTGACGTGACCTTTCCCACATATTTGTGTGTTAAGCTCTATGCCTACAATACCTAATTCTGTTCCAGTGATATATGCTCCTAAATGACTGTTTTACTTTATATTTGCTTTGTATTATGTGTGATATCCATTAGACTAGATATTATTCTCAGAATTTCAAAATATTCTTGCCTCTTTTTTCATCCATGTAACACTTAAGTGATTTTCTTCAAATTTATTTCTGACCTCATCCCCTGCTTCCAACGAAAAGATTGCTAAAATTTCTACATTTAATTCTGTGAAGCTTCTGGATTTTCTAGGTATTAAAAACCACATCATTTATAATGTCTCTGCCTTTTCAATATTTATTACTTTTTTCATAGCTTATTGTGCTATGAAAGAACTTGTGTCAACCTAGCTTTGAACTTAAGCCTTTTGGATTTTGCTTGTTACTAGAATCCACATTTACACTGTTATCTCATCCTAAAACACAGACGAAAAATACCAAGGCCTTCTTCACTTGAAAGGCTATCGTGCAAATCTCTCATATTCTATATCTGTGAACCAAATTACTTTAAAAAAAAATTGTAAGACTTTATTTTCTTCCTTATTGGGTTACTAGAATCAGCCTTTCCAAAGTAGAAAAATATATATGAATAACATCAAAGTTTGTTAAATTCATTTTAAACTTTTGTTTCCCAGAAGGAGTAAAAGTGAAGAAACATTTTAAGAAAAAACTGAACAAAGATTCTTTATACCTTGCTCCCATTTTGCGTTTGAATTGTAACAAAGCTTGTAAAAGGACAGCCAGTGGACAAAAGCAAAGTTTCAGGGCCTCAGCTGTAGCTTCTTGAACCAAGGATGGCCAGTGATCATTGGAAACATTAGCCTATAAAAATAAACACAAATATTAAATCATTGTGCTCATTTAACATGTCTGGAAGGTAATGCTCAAAATCCTTCAAGCTAGGCTTCAGCAGTACACCCAGAACTTCCAGGTGTAAAAGCTTGATTTAGAAAATGCCAGTGATCAAACAGCCACCATCTGCTGGATCACAGAGAAAGCAAGGGAATTCCAGAAAAACATTGACTTCTGCTTCACTGACTAAAGTTTTTGACTGTGTGGATCACAACAAACTATGGGAAATTCTTAAAGAGATGGGAATACTAGACCACCTTACCTGCCTTCTGAGAAACCTGTATGCTGGTCAAGAAGCATCAGTTATAACTGGACATGCAGCAATGGACTGGTTCAGAATTGGGAAGGGAGTACATCAAGGCTGTATATTGTCACCCTGCTTATTAACTTATATGCAGAGTACATTATGCAAAATTCCAGGCTGGATGAGTCACAAACTAGAATCAAAATTGACAGGAGAATTATCAACAACCTCAGATATGCCGATGACACCACCCTTACGGTAGAAAGCAAAGAGGACCTAAAGAGCCTCTCTATGAAGATGAAAGAGGAGAGTGAAAAAGTTTAAAACTCAACATTCAAAAAACTAAGATCATAGCATCCACTCTTATCATTTCAAGGCAAACAGATGGGGTAAAAGTGGAAACATGGACAGATTTTATTTTCTTGGGCTCCAAAATCCCTGTGGATGGTGACTGCAGTAATGAAATTCAAAGACACTTGCTCCTTGAAAGGAAAGCTATCACAAATCTAGACAGCATATTAAAAAGCAGAGACATTACTTTGCCAACAAAGGTCCGTATGGTCACAATTATGGTTTCCCCAGTAGTCATGTATGGATGTGAGGGCTGGACCATAAAGAAGGCTAAGTTCCAAAGAATGGATGCTTTCAAATTGTGGGGCTGGAGAAGACTCTTGAGAGTCCCTTGGACAGCAAAAAGATCAAATCAGTCAATTCTAAAGGAAATCAACCCTGGATATTCACTGGAAGGACTGATGCTGAAGCTCCAATATTTTGGCCATCCAATGTGAAAAAAATGGAAAAACCCTGATGCTGGGAAAGACTGAGGGCAGGAGAAGAATGGGGCAACAGAGGATGATAAGGTTGGATGGCATCACCAACTCAATGGACATGAGTTTGAGCAAACTCTGGGAAGTAATGAAGGACAGGGATGCAGAGTTACACACGACTTAGAGACTAAACAACATTAAATCATTAGACATTTGACATGTTCACTTTAAAAAATACAATCAGCTCTTACTTGGTGAGTGTCCAAGTTGCCATTTAATACTGTAGGGAGGGAAATTCTACAAAATTATTAAGAACTCATTCCTGACCTTAGGGAACTACAAAACAAGGTTGACAGGGATTAAGGAAGGATTCAAAAAGGAGATACCATTTTTAAAACACTAAAATATTTGCTAAAAGAAAACACACTATTCTATAGGTGAATGAAATCTATCAATTACTAAGCTCCTGGTCTACCAAATATACAAACCTTAATTCTTTAACTGGTAATGATAAAGTTCCACATTTCAAAAATTATCTAATGAGAGAAGAAAGCCAAAAGTGAATATGTTAATAAAATCCCAATATAGGAAAAAAGTGCAAAGCCAGTTAGAGATAAATAAATCTGAAAGAGATGGGTATACCAGACCACCTGACCTGCCTCTTGAGAAACCTGTATGCAGGTCAGGAAGCAACAGTTAGAACTGGACATGGAACAACAGACTGGTTCCAAATAGGAACAGGAGTACGTCAAGGCTGTACATTGTCACCCTGCTTATTTAACTTATATGCAGAGTACATCATGAGAAACGCTGGGCTGGAAGA
The DNA here is from genome assembly GCA_006410875.1 of Neotragus pygmaeus. Classification (NCBI taxonomy): domain Eukaryota; kingdom Metazoa; phylum Chordata; class Mammalia; order Artiodactyla; family Bovidae; genus Neotragus; species Neotragus pygmaeus. The sequence continues at coordinate 12,634 of SJYV01052575.1, read as the reverse complement.
AACACAAGCTGGAATCAAGATTGCCGGGAGAAATATCAATAACCTCAGATATGCAGATGACACCACCCTTATGGCAGAAAGTGAAGAGGAGCTAAAAAGCCTCTTGATGAAAGTGAAAGAGGAGAGTGAAAAAGTTGGCTTAAAGCTCAACATTCAGAAAATGAAGATCATGGCATCTGGTCCCATCACTTCATGGCAAATAGATGGGGAAACAGTNCCCTTATGGCAGAAAGTGAAGAGGAGCTAAAAAGCCTCTTGATGAAAGTGAAAGAGGAGAGTGAAAAAGTTGGCTTTAAACCTCAACATTCAGGAAACGAAGATCATGGCATCCAGTCCCATCACTCCATGGGAAATAGTTGGGGAAACAGTGTTAGACTTTATTTTGGGGAGCTCCATAATCACTGTAGATGGTGACTGCAGCCATGAAATTAGAAGATGCTTACTCCCTGGAAGAAAAGTTATGACCAACCTAGATAGTATATTCAAAAGAAGAGACATTACTTTGCTGACTAAGGTCTGTCTAGTCAAGGCTATGGTTTTTCCTGTGGTCATGTATGGATGTGAGAGTTGGACTGTGAAGAAGGCTGAGCACCAAAGAATTGATGCTTTTGAATTGTGGTGTTGAAGAAGACTCTTGAGAGTCCCTTGGACTGCAGGGAGATCCAACCTGTCCATTCTGAAGGAGATCAGTCCTGGGATTTCTTTGGAAGTAATGATGCTAAAGCTGAAACTCCAGTACTTTGGCCACCTCATGCGAAGAGTTGACTCATTGGGAAAAACTCTGATGCTGGGAGGGATTGGGGGCAGGAGAAGAAGGGGATGACAGAGAATGAGATGGCTGGATGGCATCATGGACTCGATGGACGTGAGTCTGAGTGAACTCCGGGAGATGGTGATGAACAGGGAGGCATAGTGTGCTGCGATTCATAGGGTTGCTACGAGTCAGACACAACTGAGCGACTGAACTGAACTGAACAGAAGGGTAACATTGGTGAAAATATTTTCATTTGTTGGGCTGATGTTTTGCTGCTAAATCTCCATATTCCCTGCTCTTATAATGAATATAACTAGCATATAGGAGAAATAAGTATTAACCTATAAGATTAAGCTTGTTAACCTTAGGTTAAATAAATTCCTTTCTTGATTGTAACTCACTACACTCTCACCCTATAGGAATGTAACTTTGTTTGGAGGGTGGTGCCTGGTTTAAGAAAAAACACCCTTGGAAAAAATAAATTTTTTGTTTATCAGAAAGAAAGGGTCATAAATGTCAGCCAGCCTCATGGCCAGAAGATGATATAAAACCCCTAAGACCATTTTTTTATGTAAAGCACCTGATTTTGATAAAGGTCAGTACTGCTGACCCCCACATGACTCTGTATTCATCCCTATGTGTAACAAAAGGTATATAAGCAAAGCTAAAAAATAAAGAAATGGGATCAGTTTCTGGAAAGACTGATTCTCCCATGTTGTTCCTTCTTGCTCCCCGTTTTTCTGGCTGAATTAATGTGGATACTCACCAAGCCTGCTAATTTTGCCTGGGCTTCTAAGATCGGAGCGGGGAGGCCTCAGTGCCTCCTCTCCTTCAGGAGAATGGAAAGACACCTGTGGCATATGTAGGTGGTGATCGATATTCCACGTAAACCAAGTTACTCAGCCCCTTTTTCTCCACTAATATTTCCTACTACACTATCCATTTCTAATCTCTCTCTATATCTGTAATTAAATTAGTTTTTTTCCTATGATGCCGATTCCGTCCCCACCTTTAATCACCCTGGACCCACCGGGGCTGGACCCCAGCAACTTTCTATATCCTCTTATCTCACAATCTTACTTTCAGGACCCTCAGATAAACATCATCAACTCCTATGGTGCACACAATAAGGGGTAGACCGTAAACACCAGGAGACTGCCCTGGTGGCTCAGACAGTAAAGCCTCTGCCTACAATTTGGGAGACCTGGGTTCGACCCTTGGTTTGGGAAGATCCCCTGGAGAAGGAAATGGCAATGCACTCCAGTATTCTTGCCTGGAAAATCCCATGGATGAAGGAGCCTGGTAGGCTACAGTCCATGGGGCCACAAAGAATTGGACACGACTGAGTGACTTCATTCATAAGCACTATATAAAGAAACCTTGAAAATATACTGCAACCACCCCTAAAACCAGAGGTTTTGAAGTCAATTTTGAAATTAACAATATTTTCATCTTATGTTGATAGATAATTTTAGAATTAACAATATGCTTTTAACATATGTTTTAAAAACGCAAGACTGGAGTATGATTTATTAGTCTTTTGGCTATTTTTGAATGCAGAGATTCTTTCTTCTATGTTGATAGCTATGGAGATTGATATATCTGAATCAAGGTAGGAAAACTCTTCTTGTTTACTAAACACTAAACCAGTTGTAGGTGGCACTAGTGGTAAGGAAACCACCTGCCAATGCAGGAGGCACAAGAGATGTGGGTCCAATCTCTGGGTCAGGAAGATCCCCTGGAGGAGGCCAGGGCAACTCACTCTAGTATTCTTGCTTGCCTGGAGAATTCCATGGATAGAGGAACCTGGCCTGCTAGAGTTCATGTGATCACAGTCAGATATGACAAGCAAAGCAAGCAAGAAGTGACAAACACTAAACCAACTGTACTATTTACCTTATTTTTATTTTTAATTGTGGTAAAATTCACATAACATAATATTGACCATACAGACCATTTTAATGTATAGTTTAGTAGTATGAAGTACATTCACATTATTGTGCAGCCAATCTCTGGAACTCTTCATCTTCTAAAAATTAAACACTGTACCCATTAAAGAACTTTCTATTCCTCCTTCCTCCCAGCCTCTGGCAACCACAGTTCTAATTTGTCTCTATGAAATTGAGTACACTAGATATCCCATATAAGAAGAATCATATCATATTTGTTGGTTTACTTATTTCACTTAACCTAATGTCCTAAAGTTTCATTCATGTTGTAGCATGTAATAATTCTGGAAACGGATGAGATAAAGCACTTTTCACACATTATACTGTTTCAGTTAACATTTTTTGGCTGATAGTTTCTCAAAAGAAGGGTATATTTTTTCACAAAGAGGCTATGTACTAAGTGACCTAGTAGTACAATGTGTGTGAAATAGGTTGATTTTTTTCATGAGGTTCTATTTATATTGTCCTATGATAGGATAAAATAGGAAACAGGAATAGCTGCTTGTGGTCATTTTAAAGGTGAACTTATACTTAGTACTTGAGAACAATCTAAGGTCTTGGAGGTGGTTATACATTGTTATGAGCTTTGTCACAGCAAAACTAATGTTTCAAATTGTGTATATTTTAAACCTGAACAATAACTATTCTGGATTATAGCACAGACTGAACCACTTTGTAATCCACACATTTGATATCCTTGAACTCACCAGTTGAAGGATTAATAGCATATATACTCACTCTCACATGACTTGAAACGCACAGCATCCTTCTGATATTTTATATTCTATCAGTTGACTGAAAGATTGGTTTAAGGTAGAGATTGTTTCATTTTTAATGAAACTGTACGACCTAAACCTAAATCTGGTGTGCAAATACAGCATGATATATTCCCCATAAAAGATCAATTTTCTTATGTCACAATGCCACTGATAAATGTTTAGGTTTATTTTCTTTACATAAATCATTCATTATAAAATGATGTTTAAAGTTCAGGATTTTCACCTAGCGATTTTCAAAGCTAATTCTCTTAAGGATTTATTATTTTATTTTACATGTGTGTGCACCATCATATTTAATATCTATGTCTCCATTAATTTTTGTGATATAATTTCATATCTTATAAATATAACACTATCTCCTAATAAAAGCATTAAAATTCATAGCCTGCAGAAAATAAAAATACAGTGTTAAAAATCATAGGCAAGATATTATGCCTTGAACAAACCATCAAGATAAAACCTGGGATACTTTATTCAAGATAATAAATAACCTAATGCCTTCATTAACCTTTATTCTTTTTTATTAGCAGTCTTGGAACTTTGGCTCTGAGCTGAGCCCAGCAGGCTACCCATGAGGTGACATTTTAGAGATTGGCAAAGCAGTGCCCTCAGTGTCAGGGTACCCTATCTTGAGTTTTTGTCTTTCACAGCAGGAAAAAGCCTCTCTCTGGATCCCTTTGCCCTTTTGAAAATAAACTTGAACGTGTGTACATGTAAATGCATGAATGTAAGGAATTTTTGCCAATGTGAAAAATACTTACCCACTTTTTAGTTTAAGAGACAAGACTGAGTATGTCAGGTGGTTGAAAAAATATCTTAAACCAAATTCAACCAAAGAAAGAACTTAAAATACAAGTCTTTGAGACTTCCTTAGAGTATGCATTTCATTCCATAAAGATGGAAAAGGTATTTAAGTAAAACTTTTCCTGGTTTGTTATTTGTTCTAATAAAGTAAAGTGTTGTTTATAGAAAATAGTTAAGTTAGATATGATAGCTACAAAAGCAAAAGTATTATGTGGTACTTGGAAGTTATAAAGATGTACACGTAACAACAAGTTCAGATCTTAATAACATACAAATGAATTAAAGCAAGGAAGAGAGATTTACATGGATAACAAAATAGCACACATGTTAATTAACAAACATGCATTCAAAATAACAATACACATGTTTAGAAAGGCATAGAATAAAGCAAGATATAATAAACAGTTTAGAATTGTTACCTAAGTTGAAAGACAGATAAAAGCAGTTGGCTGGCTGGCTGGCTGAATAGATAGGTAGGCAGATAAACAAAACAAGAGAAGAATCTTTGTGAACCAGATGGTAAGTGCCAGAACACAAGAATTTTAATTAATTCATATGTCTTCTTATGAGATCCAAAGAAAAAATTCCAGTGTAAATTGAGTTTCAAAAGTATTTGAAACTGTATTCCTTTCTTTCATTCTCTAAAATTACTGATGTATTAATAAATAAATAAACCACTTCAAATAGGTAAAATTATAAAATAAGAAACTATTATTTCTGAGGTCATCTCTTTGAACATTTTTTTAACTTCTATGAATTTAGGGTCAAGAACATGTGTCTGATTCTCTTCCCAGATGCCATAATTCAGTAAACTCTTTAGTATTGTTGTGACATAACTTAAAATCTTCTCAGAGATAATTGGAACAGCAGAACAAAGGAGACCAGAGAAGATATTAATTACACTTATGTAATATCTAATGTATAGTATTCCACCATGTATTTTGATTATGTATACATATATATTTATATATGTAGATTTATTTTGCCTATGTTTAAACTCCTTTTCCGTACCAAAGATTTGCTTTGGGAATATCACAGTGAACAATGCAATTCCGTGTCCCTTTGAAGTTTATTTCTATGGGGGGACCAACAATATCCCCAAATAAGTGTATAGCATGATGTAGTAGTAAGTGCTATTAAAAAAAAGTAAATAGTGAGAAGTGATCATTTCTAACAGAGAAGCTGTCTTTATAGAGAGATAAAGGTGAGATTCTTTGAGAAGGTGACATTTGAGCAGAGCCCTAATGACATAAAATTCCTGAAGCTGTCAATAATTTATGGAATCAAGATGTAAATGTGGCTCTTTAGTATAAAAGTCATGTATTAATAGATTGGGTTTCTGACAGTAAATTCAGGTATATAAATAATTGCTTTTCTTTAACATCAATTCTATTTAGAGCAGACATTTGACATGACAGTAGCAAATAGTTTAATAAATTATAGGATAGCAGTTATTTATTATGAATAAATAAATAAATATAAATTATAAATAAACAAATATGTAAACTATTATAGGATAACAGTTATTTATTCAATACTGAACTTCAGTTCAGTACTGTAATCACTCTGACATTCTTCATTCTTTCCTTCTCCATAGGATTTATCTGAGCAATGATGGTGGGACAGCATTGTAGTTCCAGGTGGGCTAAGCAAAAGCATGTGGTCCACAAATGCTCCATGCTGAAAAGTGAAAGTGCTAGTCACTCAGTTGTGTCTGACTCTGTGACTCCCGAGGACTGTAGCCTGCCAGCCAGCTCTGCCTGTGGGATTCTATTGGAGTGGGTTGCCATGCCCTCCTCCAGAGGAATCTTCCAGACCCAGGAACTGAATCCAGGTCTCCCACATTGCAGGCAGATTCTTTACCATTTGAGCCACAAGGAAAGACCCATGTTCCATGCTGGCATCCTCTAAAGTGTACAAATATGCCCAAACTATTTTGCATGGTCATCCTCCCATAATGGCCTCCTCTGTCCTATATTCCTGCCTGGTCTCTGACCATATGGTGAATGCCTTCTCCTGCTGTATCCCCTGGTCATGGATACAGAGCTTAATCAGAGTTTTCTGCTTGCTTGCTTGCTTGTGACCTCCCAGGCATAGGAAACAGACTGAGATTCAAGGCTGACTCTCAGTATTAGTTCAAGCTCTTGGTATGTGAATACTCATCTCTCTTCTATGTTTCTTCTTTTACTATTTTTTACTGGAGTGTAGTTGACATATAATGTTGTGTTAGTTTCAGGTATATAGTAAAGTGAATTGTTTATACATACACATATATCTATTCTTCTATAGACTTTTTCCCCCCCCATAGTGTTAGTTGCTCAGTTGTGTCTGACTCTTTGCAACCTCATGGATTGTAGCCTGCCAGACTCCTCAGTCCATGGAATTCTCCAGGCAAGAATACTGCAGTGGTTTGCCATTTCCTTCTCCAAGAGACCTTCCCAACACAGAGATTGAACCCACATCTTCTGCATTGCAGGTGGATTCTTTTATCGTCAGGACCACCAGGGAAACCATCTTTTTTCCATAGATGTCATTATGTAATACTGAATGGAGTGTCTTGTGCCATACAGTAGGTCCTAGCTAGTTATCTATTTTATATGAATTAGTGTGTATATTGTGTATATGTCAATCCAAATCTTCCAATTTGACCCTCTTCTCCTTTCCTCATTGATAACTGTAAGTTTGGTTTGCACATCTGTGACTCTATTTCTGTTTTGTAAATAAGTTGATTTTACTTTTTTTTTTTAGATATCACATGCAAATGGTATCACATATTTGTCTTTATCTGTCTGACTTACTTCATTCTTCTAAGTTCCTTTACTGTGAGGGAAAGGGGAGTCCTTTAAGCTTTCCCCTTCTCAATATTCCTGGTTGGAAAGGGGCAGTATCACCTCCAATCTTGTATATGAATATTTTCAGGAGGTTCTAGTATCATTCCCTTTCCCTTAAAATTAATAAGAAAGGCAGGATATATGACTTATCCTGTTTCCAACCGCTGTTAACAACTTTTCTTCCACTTTGTTTCCTTCTGCTGCTTGGAAAATCTTTAGTTAGAAGAGCAGTGGAAGAACCACCACAGTAAATAATCCTTCTGTCTTGTTTTATTATCAGCTTTAACTTAAGAGCTGAGCAATTATATGTTAATTCTTTGGTGGCAAGCTCTCTGGAGGACAGAGCCCTCAGGGCTGAGAAAAAGGACTTGAGAAACAAGTGAAGCTTGGAAAGTGGATAAGTGAATATGTCACAGTTTTCAAGGTGAGAATTTAAAGAGCCTCAAACCCTCAGGTCATGAAATGTACAACATTTCATAGAAAACATACAAACTATTATCCAGTGAAGTGCTGTTTCTACAAATAAACATTTCTGTGAAGCCATGAAGAAAGCAAGACAAAATCTGGGGCTGTGAGTGCTGCAGGAGGATGCAAGTAGCAAAGAGCGGGGAACTGTTGACCAAGTCTTAGGTCTATTCAGAAGGAGAGTCAGCTTAGCAAACCCTCCACCTAAAGCTGGGCCTGGGAAGAGGGTACATTGGCACAAACCCCATTGTGCTTGCAATAAGGTAATATCATTTTTCCAAGTTCTTGTTCAGTTGGGAATTAAAATAACATAAAGGTTCTTATGTGTTTTGGGGTCTGAGTTATGCTACAGGCATTGTCTGAATATTTGTACCCATATAACTATAAAGATATTTGCATGGAAACACCACTCTGTCTCTGACTAGAGCAAATGAAAACCTGATAAAGCATCCTCAAGCCCCAAAGGAAAGTATACAATAAGAGTAAATAAAATGAGCAAAATAACCAAAGCCAAAAAAACACACACACACACAAAAGTATATATGGGTAAAAACTTACTATCTAGAAGAAGTTGACTATCTAGAAAAAGTAATAATAACATATAAATTGTAGAGATTTTTAAAAGGTCACAATTAAATGGCAAGACAATAATAGCATGTAAGGTAGGAGAAGCAGAAAAAAAAAACTGTTCATATTTAATCTTTTAAGTTAGGCTTGCATGTTAAAATTTCAAGGCTAATGACACACACACATACACATACATAAACAGAACTATTTTTCTAATTATTTTAAAAAGTTGTTTGAGAGAGAGGATAAAAGTAGAAGTAGAGATAAAACAGTTTTATATTAATATAAAATAAAATATGAAGTACAGGGAAAAAGAAACGAGGAAATCAATAAATAGACAGCAAGAGTAGTGTAAAAATAAATCTAAATATATCTATACATATATAAATATATTTAGACATTGGTTTTAAAAGCTTCAATTACTTTTTAGTAGAATACTCCTGAATACTAACTGACAAAAGTACAAAGTGAAAATTTACTTATTTTCACCAGATAAGAAGGTGATAATAGAACTTAAAGCTGGTATAAATTAGTGATACAATTTACATAACACAGAAATTAAAGGAAAAAATGAACATACCTTTGTACATTTACTGAAAGAATATAATTGTGTATTTTGTGATTTAAGACTATTGATATCACCTTTGGACACAAATCAAAGCCACTAGATATGTCTTCCCTCAACTAAAATAGTTTACTTTAATAAAAGCTAATTGTGTTCCAGGTCCATGTTAATTATCGTTGACAGGCAGTGCTACATGTCTGCTTCACCTCTTGCTCATAATATGATTTTTAAACAGGCATAAATAATGTTCAGTTCCTCAGATCATCCAGAGCACTAATCTTGCCTCTGGTATTAATCGGTGGCTTATAAAGTTAAGAGGCACACTTTCATTTATGTAGATATTCTGTTTCAATTACTCTGTTATAGTTGAACTGTGAATAGCTTAGTTATAAGAAGAAAACAAGATGCACTTTAATTAGTACATTCCGGTCTAACTATGTTGGGCTTCCCTGGTGGCTCAGTGGTAAAGAATCAGCCTGCCAATACAGGAGATATGGATTCAGTCCCTGGGTTGGGAAGATCCCCAGAGGAGGAAATGACAAACCACTCCAGTATTCTTGCCTGGGAAATCCCACGGACAGAGGAGCCTAGTGGGCTACAGTCCATGCAGTCACAGGAATTGGATATGACTTAGTGACTAAACAATGACAACAAAAAGCGAATATACTTGAGCCATAGATGTTGATCTCTCCAAGGTTTAAGAAGCTTTTCATTTGAATTAAAAGAAATTAATGGCATAATCAATATACTGCTTGACTATCTGGGCCAACTTTAATTCAAGGGTTGTAAATCATTTATAGAAAATGAGGTAAGGTATGGCTAGAACCTCCCAGAATCAGATGGGAATAGAATATTTCTTCATTTGATTACCTATTTGATTTCATTCATCAGAGATGGGTGGGTTTTGTCAAATAGCTCTTTTGCATATTTTGTTAGTTTACTAGGTTACTATATTAGATTATATGTAAGTATTCCATTTTGGTGGGTCCTGATATAAATGGTATTGTTTTAATTTTCAAACTCCACTTGTCCATTGTCAGTATAATGATTCTGCTGTCCTGCTCAGTTGCTTCAGTCATAGCTGACTCTTTGTGACCCTATGGATTCTAGTCCAGCAGGCTCCTCTGCCCATGGGATTTCCTAGGCAAGAATACTGGAATGGGTTACCATGCCCTTCTCCAGGGGATCTTCCTGACCCAAGGATCAAGACAGGGTCTAAATCTCCTGCATTGCAGGAAAGAGATTGATTTTTGTATATTAGCCTTGTTTCCAGAAACCTTGCTATAATCGCTTGTTAGTTGCAGGAGGTTTTTATTTTTTTGATCACTACTTATGGATTTTCTACATAGATGGTCATGTCATCTGTGAACACAGACAATTTTATTTCCTTCTTATCAACCTATATCCCTTCCTTCCCTTCCTTTAGCTCACCACTCCATTCTTCCCTCCCCTTCTCCCCCTTTCCTCCTCTCTTCTCTTCTCCTCTTTCTTTTCCTTTCCTTAGTGTATTAGCTAGTACTTCTAATGCTAGGTTGAAAAAAAGTCCTGAGAGGGGACATCCACACCTTGTTTCTTATCTTAGTGGGAAAATATCATGTACCTCACAATTAAGAATATTAGTTGTAGGTATTTTGTAAACAGTCTTTATCAAGTTAAGTTTTCCTCTATTCTTAATTTACTCAGAATTTTTACCAAGAATGAATGCTTTATTTGGTCAGATGCTTTTTCTGCATCTATTGCTATGATTATGTAAGATTTCTTTTTTAGTCTGTTGATGGGATGGATTACTTTAATTGACTTTTGAATATTAAAATGGCCTTGAATACTTGGGATAAAGCCCACTGGGTTTTGGTGTATAATTTTTTAAATACTTTTTTGGATTTAATTTGTTTATATTTTGTAGAGAATTTTATGTTTATGTTCATGAAAGATATTGGTCTGTAGTTTTCTTTTCTAATAATATCTTTGTCTGGTTTTGAGTTTAAGGTAGTCTTAGTATTATAAAACAAGTTAGGAAGAGTTCCCTTTGCATCTTTTCTTTGAAGAAGATTGTGGAGAATTTGAATAATTTCATCCTTGAAAGTTTGGTAGAATTCACCAGTGAACTCATGACTCATCAGTGACTTGATGCTTTGTCTTTTGGAAGGCTATTATTTATTAAGTAAATGCATTTAATAGATTTAGACCTATTTAGGATGTTTACTTCTGAGAGTTTTGGAAATTGTGTCTTTCAAGAGATTGGTCCATTTAAACTGGGTTATTGAAGTTGTGACCATGGAGTTGTTCATAATATTCCTTTATTATTCTTTTCATATCCATCTTTTGATGACATCTTTTGATGTCACCTCTTTCATTTCTGATATTACTAATTTGTGTATTAACTCTATTTCAGCATGGCTAGAGGTTTATCAACTTTGTTGATCTTTTTAAGAATCAGCTTTTAATCAGCTTTTCATTTCACTGACTGTCTCTATTGATTGCCTGTTTTGAATCTCATTGATTTCTTCATTCATTCGTATTATTTCTTTCCTTCTGCTTAGTTTGGATTTAATTTGCTCTTCTTTTTCTTGTTTCCTTATGTGGAGACCTAGATGATTAACTTTCTATTTTTTCTTCTGTTCTAACATAATAATAATAATAATAATGATGCTATAATAATAATATATAATAATATATAATATATAATATAATAATAATAATGCTATAAATATCCTTTTAAGTGTTGCTTTTAATTTCTCCCATAAATTTTGATGTTTCATTTTCATTTACTTAAAAAATATTGTTTGATTTTTCCTGATATTTCTTCATTGTCACATTATTTAGAAATGTATTTTCCAATCTCCACTATTTTGTAAGAAATCTCTCTGTTATTGATTTCCAGTTCAATTCCATTGTAGTCTAAGAAAAGGCATTGTATAATTTCTATCCTGATTTTCTGACTTCTGGTTTTGTCCATTTCTGAGATAAGAGTGTTGAGGTCACCAACCATAATAATGAATTCATTTATTCCTCCTTGTAGTTCTATCATTTTTTGTCTCATGTAATTTCATATTTTGTCATTAAAAAATTATATCTTTTGTAGAATTGACTCCGGTATCATTATGTAACATCATTCTTTATCCTTGATAACTTTCCTTGCTTTGGATTCTGGTCTGACTGAAATTAACATGGTTGTGCTATGTTACTTCAGTTCAGTTCAGTTCAGTCGCTCAGTCATGTCCGACTCTTTGCGACCCCATGAATTGCAGCACACCAGGCCTCCCTGTCCATCACCAACTCCCGGAGTTCACTCAGACTCACATCCATCAAGTCAGTGATGCCAACCAGGCATCTCATCCTTTGTCTCCCCTTCTCCTCCTGCCCCCAGTCCCTCCCAGCATCAGGGTCTTTTCCAATGAGTCAACTCTTCACGTTAGGTGGCCAAAGTAATGGAGTATTAGTTTTAGCATCATTCCTTCCAAAGACTTCAGTTGTGTCCAACTTTGCGACCCTATGCACTATAAGTTTCCAGGCTCCTCTGTCCATGGGAGTCTCCAGGCAAAAATACTGGAGTGGGTTGTTATGCACTTCTCTAGGGCATCTTCCCAACACAGTGATGAAACCCGTACCACTTTATGTCTCCTGCATTGGCAGGTGGGTTCTTTACCTCTAGCACCACCTGGAAAGCCCTAACATAGCCATTTCTGCTTATTTCTGTTAGTGTTATCATATTTTCTCCATCCTTTTACTTTTAATCTATATATATATTGAAAGTGAGTTTCTTGTAGAAAGCATATCTGCAGGGGGTGCTCTGCAGAAAGAGAGAGGCAGTGGAACTTCCCTTAGCAAAGCCGAGGGGTCCCGAGGAGAGGTGAGCCTGCTGTCCACCAACCCAGCCCCCTGGCAAGCGAGAGACAATCAGGCTCGACAGGGGTTCTGTC
>SJYV01052574.1:0-12122 GCA_006410875.1 Neotragus pygmaeus | reverse complement strand
TTTTTAATATGCTGTCTAGGTTGGTCATAACTTTCCTTCCAAGGAATATGTGTCTTTAGTTTCATGGCTGCAGTCACCATCTGCAGTGATTTTGGAGCCCCCAAAAATAAAGTCTGTCACTGTTTCCACTGCTTCCCTATCTATTTGCCATGAAGTGATGGGACCAGATGCCATGATCTTAGTTTTCTGAATGTTGAGTTTTAAGCCAAATTTTTCACTCTTCTCTTTCACTTTCATCAAGAGGCCCTTTAATTATTCACTTTCCGCCATAAGAGTGGTGTCAATTGCATATCTGAGGTTATTGATTTTCACCGGGCAGTCTTGATTCCAGTTTGTGCTTCATCCATGATGTACTCTGAATATAAATTAAATAAGCAAGGTGGCAATATACAGCCTTGAAATACTCCGTTTCCTATTTGAAACAAGTCTATTATTCCATGTCCAGTTCTAATTGTTGCTTCCTGACCTGCATACAGGTTTCTTAAGAGGCAGGTCAGGTGGTCTGATATTCCCATCTCTTTCAGAATTTCTCAGTTTATTGTGATCTACACAGTCAAAGACTTTGGCATAGTCAATAAAGCAGAAGTTTTTCTGGAAATCTTTTGCTTTTTCGATGATCCAGCATATATTGGCAATTTGATCTCTAGTTTCTCTGTCTTTTCTAAATCCAGTTCTAATATCTGGAAGTTCATGGCTCATGTACTGTTGAAGCCTGGCTTGGAGAATTTTGAGTATTTCTTTACTAGTGTGTGAGATGAATGCAATCGTGCAGTAGTTTGAACATTATTTGGCATTGCCTATTATGTTGCCTAAGTCTATTATAATCCTTCTTATTTCATAGATTTGATAATAAAGTTATCATTTCTATTTCTGATTTTAGTAACTTGAGTCTATTTTTCTTAGTCAAGCTAGCTAGAGGTTTGTCAATCCTCTGCTAGCTTTGGGTTTGGTTTATTTTTTTCTTTCTAGTTCTTGAAGTTGTAAAGTGCCCTTGCAATTTCTTCTTTAGTCCACTGGTTGCTTAAGAGTGTGTTCTTCAAGCTCCAAAACTGTATGTATTTTCCAATTTTCCTTCTGTTACTGATTTTTAACTTCATATCATTGTGGTCAGATAAGATACTTTGTATAGCATTTATATGTTTAAATCTATTGACTTTTAATTTGTCTTAAAATATATGGCCTGTCTTGAAGAATGACCCATGTGTTCTTGAGAAGAATGTGTACCCAGTTGTGGTTGGGTAAAATGATCAACATACGTCTGTTAGATATAGTTGGTTATTTTTGTTGTTCAATCTCACTCACTCTGTCATTAAACTGATACTTTCATCTTTGCTTACAAGAATGCTGAGGTTTCCTTTTTCACCCCAATAAATACTTATGTAGTTGAGAACTCTAACACACATAGAAAGGGAACAAGTATCACCAATATAAATAATAAGTGACAAGTTTGCAGTTTAATGATAGGCTGATGAAAGAAAGTTGAGATGCATGAGAAAAATCATAATCTGCTGGATGGCCTATGGTTTCTATGTATGCAAATAAGTGAAACAAATTTAAAACCTAATAAACATTTAAGTGCCAGAATTTCGTGCTTTTAATAAAACGATAAAACTGGGAGAAATAGTATCTATAAAACATATAATTATGCAGTGCAAAAATATGTGTGTGTTTAAGAACAAATGCAAAATTTCTTATATGTATTTAATATGAGAGACCTAGTCTTCTAAGCTGCATATAAATACCTTGATTAAAAGCAAGCCTCAAATTATTTTTCTAATTATTCAGATAAGAATTAAACAAACAAAACTCAACATATTTATTTAATATTATTTTTTTAATACCCTTAACCGTTTGGAGAGAATTTAAGTAACACCAGCATGCATCCCATCTCTGTGTTTACTTGCCTTTGGGTGACAGATTCCTTTACTTTTGCTAGAAAATAAGATTAGTGCAAATTATGCATGCTCAGTTGCATTTCTACTCTCTTTGAGGTTCTCTAAGTGCATGCTATTCATTGCTTATGAAATATTTGCTTTTAAAGCTTTTTTGAAAGCCTGAAATTGAACATGATGCTTCTGTGGAACCCTCTGTATGGATTTTGCTTTTGCTTCTAGAGGGATTCTATTTTAAATATTAATGTATTTCTGCTGAGATATCTTTCACACCCTTCTTTAAATTTCAATACATCATCATCAATCATGTAAAATAAACATTTACTTGACTGAACAGAATCACAGCAAAAGAATTTTCCTGTGACTGAATTAGTCAGGGCTGTATTCTTACATTTATCATAGAATAAAAGCATCCTTCCCAAAGCATGTCCAACCTGTATCTGTTCTTCCCCTAGTTCAGCATTTTCGTACAAATGCAGCATGGCTGAACTTAACATAGTTTATAATAGCCAGAATATGGAAGCAACCTAGATGTACATCAGCAGATGAATGGATAAGAAAGCTGTGGTACATATACACAATGGAGTATTACTTAGCCATTAAAAAGAATACATTTGAATCAGTTCTAATGAGGTAGATGAAACTGGAGCCGATTATACAGAGTGAAGTAAGCCAGAAAGAAAAACACCAATACAGTATACTAACACATATATATGGAATTTAGAAAGATGGTAATGACAACCCTGTAGGCGAGACAGCAAAAGAGACACAGATGTATAGAACAGTCTTTTGGACTCTGCAGGAGAGGGAGAGGGTGGGATGATATGGGATAATAGCATTGATACATGTATAATATCATAAATGAAATCAATTGCCAGTCTAGGTTTGATGCAGTATACAGGATGCTTGGGGCTGGTGCACTGGGATGAGCCAGAGAGATGGTATGGGGAGGGAGGTGAGAGGGAGGTTCAGAATTGGGAACATGTATACACCCATGGTGGATTCATGTTGATGTATGGAAAAACCAATACAGTATTGTAAAGTAAAATAAAGTAAATAATAATAATAATAAATTAAAAAAAAACTGCACACACACACAAAATAGTTGTCTAATATCTATCTATAATTAGGTATGAGTCAAAGGCATGTATAGTTAAATAAGTTACACAGACTATGTTTGCATATTTGAAAGATTAGGGAATGTTATTTGATTCAATAAATATTTATGAACTTTAATACTAGGGACTATGTGAAATACTAGGAATTCAAGGAATTAAATATGTGAAATACTTGTAATTCAATTATGTTTTATGCTCTCCATAGGCTCATTCATAAGGAATCAGATAAATTGTTAGTAGACGTTTATCACACATCAAAGCCACCAAATAATTTGTAAATCATTAAATTTTCCTGATAAAGGATGTGAAAAAATTGATTTAGGGTGAGGTTCAAAAAAAGGGGTGAGATTTGAATTGAGCCCTAGAAGACTGGTTGTATTTTGTCTGGCAGAGAAAAAGATGGAAAGTAAATTATAAAGAAGGAGTAGAATGAGAGAAAGTCTTGGAAATTGCCAAGTCAAAATATACATTAAAAACATAAGAGGCACCCCAAAACTGTAACATGAAGTATTGATCTCAAGTGGAATCTGTTGAAATGGTTCAGTTTACATTACATCATGATACAAGAATTAAATTTTGTAGGCATTAGAGAGTATTGTAGGCATTGGAGAGTTGAGTCAAGTGTATAAGCAAGGTGGCATCATGATTAATTTCATGTTTTATTTCCTCATATTGTTTTAATCACTTCCTTATTTTCTCTTCAAGTTTTTATATTCCTCCCAAGAGGAAAAATGTGTGAAGTAAAATCTGGTGCCTGTTAATAATGATGGGGCCAGAAGAGAGTGCAAAAAAAGTGTAAAAAGACCACTCAGTTCATACAAAGAGATAACATCAAAAATGCCACTTGTTAAAATGTGATAACAGTCAATTTTTAAAAGCAATATTTGAATTTGAAAATTAAGGTACTTGTTGGTAGGTAAAATCTAATATGCTACTAAGATATCAAACTGCAGATATATAACTGGTAACTGAAAACCCACTTCTGTGTTCTGGCGAATGGAGTCCTAGGCAAAGATGCACCCTTTAAACTTTCCTTCCTGAGCTAACAAAGAATAACTTGAGAACAAATGATATTGCAGGACAAAAATGTAAAAATAGAAGACATGCAAAAAGAAACTTTGGCAAATATAGTCAGTGTTCTACCACAGTAAGAGTCTGAAAGAGAAAAGTGAACTAGGAAAACCTACAAGAGTATTTTGTAGAAAAAATTAAAGGGAGAAAAGCCTTAAGAGGCAAAGATGATTATGAGAAAGATGCTTTTCAAAGACCTGAAAATGTTAATCAGGTTGCAGTTGAAGTGTGTTGTTAATGAAATGCAGCTTCAGTGAACTAGTGAAGGTAAAATTCAGATTGAATGGAAACAAAATGTAATGGCATGTGTGTGGACAATCAGGGCTGGAAGTGATTGTGAGTAGTGTCAACGGTAGGGAGAACCTCTCTTTCAGATTCCTAAGTGGCCGTTTTATAAAGTGGGTCATTTTCCCAGTTTAACAATGGAAAGGGACAGTTAGTGTCAAAATTCAAGTAAGAACATCTGGATTGACAAAGAGAAGACATGTAAAACTCTTAAACTATATATATATTTCAACCCTCAGGATATAAATCAATGAGTATTATAATATCAAAAAGAAACTTTTTTATAAGTAAAATCTTATATTTTTTTTTCATCTTGATCACTTATATGAGAAATTCCTCATGTAATATTAATATTGAAATTATTTTCTTTCAAATTGGGATAAAGAAACACAAAAATCATTATAACTTAGAGTTACTTTTAAAAATATATTTGTCACAAGGAATGAGTCAGATTTACTATTATATTGATAAAAAGGGCAAAAACGTGAGAATTCCTTGATTCTTTTTTCAAATTCATTTTTTTTTCCTCTCTTGGAAGATAAAAGAACAGAATCTATAATGATTCATACTTTATTTCTCTGAGTAAGTCAGAAATAAANGTTACTTTTAAAAATATATTTGTCACAAGGAATGAGTCAGATTTACTATTATATTGATAAAAAGGGCAAAAACGTGAGAATTCCTTGATTCTTTTTTCAAATTCATTTTTTTTTCCTCTCTTGGAAGATAAAAGAACAGAATCTATAATGATTCATACTTTATTTCTCTGAGTAAGTCAGAAATAAATAAGCAAATGAGATATAAAGCTGTGGGGATTGGACCCTCTTCTGATGGATGAGACAGAGTAGTGCTGATGGAAAATTGTAGGGAAACAAGATGCCTGATGGCTTCTCCTTGGTATGAGGGGTGCACAGCATTAATCAGAAGACAGCACATGATTAACCAGCTCTACCACAGTGACATTCCATTTGGATATAAGCTACTGTAGAAGAGGCCTTAATGTCAGTAAAATCCTAGTCTAACGGAACTGACTAATAACAACTCACTTATTTGTAAGCCATTTTAGAAAGGACCTTACCTGTACAATTTTCTCATGTGGGACCACAAAAATGAGAGAGAAGAAGCTTATCAAGCTATTATCTTCTCCTACATTTGTTATTACTTAAAAATATATATTTATTTTTTAATTGAAGGATAATTGTTTTAAATAATTTTGTTGTTTTCTGCCAAACATCAACATGAATCTTATTATATCCATAACTATATTATTTTCTTTTTTGTATTTTTGATTTGGTGGTGGGTTTTACCCTATTTTGTTTTGGTTATATGTCAGTGTTAAGATTATTATTTTTCTCAGCTTATTTGCTGCTGCTGCTGCTAAGTCACTTCAGTCATGTCTAACTCTGTGCGACCCCATAGACGGCAGCCCACCAGGCTTCCCCGTCCCTGGGATTCTCCAGGCAAGAACACTGGAGTGGGTTGCCATTTCCTTCTCTAATGCATGAAAGTGAAAAGTGAAAGTGAAGTCGCTCAGTCATGTCTGACTCTTCACGATCCCATGGACTGCAGTCTACCAGGCTCCTCCATCCATGGGATTTTCCAGGCAAAAGTAATAGAATGGGGTGCCATTTCCTTCTCAGCTTATTTGAGTGTACTACAAAAGATTTTGTGATAAGTTGTTTCTCAATAATTTATCAAAGAAAATTTGAAGCATCACTTAAAAATATTTCTACTTACAAGTATTTTATTGTGTATAATATTTGTGTTCATTTCAATTTAACTTTTATAAATGACCTCATGTCTTAAGTGTTTGTCAGATGATATAAAAATAAGATTTATATGTTAAATTTATTGTGAATGTTTCTAACATATAGCTAAATAATTTATAGTTTTCCCATTAATTATTAATGCTTTGTGCTAGCATATGAAGTTTCAAAATAAATCTGATTTTAAGATATGAACTATGTTTAACTGAAGAATAGGATTGCATGTCTTATCCTTTTTTATTACCACATAGACTATGGTGGTTTAAAGTGATATATGAAACATATATTAGACCTTGTCTGTAAAATAAGAAAGCTGACATATTTCCACTTACACTCTGGACTTTCTGCTTAAAATTTAAAACCTGCAGTTATGATAGAAGATCAAATGCAATCTAAATTCTCCTTTACCAGCAATGCTAGTGTTTAAGGGAACAGAAACACTGTGCTAGTATGTAAGGAAACAGAAATGGTCAAAACCATGAAGGCTCTGAGAGGCTGGCAGAAAAAAGAAATAGAGCACAAAATCCTGAAGGAATCCTAAGATTAGAGAACTGGTTTCTGCTTAAGTGCAACTCCATTTTCCTAAATCAGTTCCTCAAGTTCACTGTCAAAACAGCACTAAATACATCCCGAAGCGAGGCTCTTTGCATTAAACATTTATAACAAAAAATAGCAAGAACACTATGAGTGCCAAATAAATCCTCAGTGATTGATTCCTAAGTAGATGGGAGCTGAGAGAGGCAGAACCACCAACAGGTGATAAAGAAGTGGAATGTCACTGCAGCAGGACAGAGCTAGAGTGAGCAAGATTCTTGACCATGAACCCAGTGCAGTGATCGGAATGAAATGGTTAAGTTTTATCAGGACCAGAGAGCTCACAAGGCAAGGCTACGGCAAAATCTGTAAAATGTTCACACGTGGTCATCTAGCATTTCCTCAGAGTACAGAAGGGATAGTGAGCCAGTCCCATATCCAACATCTATGCACAGACAAGCATAAAGCGTCTCATCTTGCAAGGACATCTTCTAGGAGGAAGGCTGTTATTTATAGGAAATTGGAAATTATATTAGACATAAAGGATAATGATACATAGATCAAAGATGCACCATCAACATATGGAAGAGTTCTTGCATCAGCAAATAAAAGGGGTCAATAATGTGAAGAGAGCACACAACAGATTTACTAGAGTCTTTACTGCTCTGTGATTTATGAATTGTATGGATAGCAGTGATATTGGATAATATTCACAAATATGATGCAATAAAGATTATTAAAGCTTCTAGTAGTGCCACTTTTAGCTTCAGCAATTAACCTAAAATAACTCTAAGCACTTTATATTTGACAAAGATGCACAGACATTCTTAATTTTTACAGATGGCCACACCAGTTTGATTCTACGCTTGGTTTTCTTATGGAAGAATTTTAATATTTGGTTTATTTTTCCGTTTTGAATGCAGATGTGCCTGAAAAGAGTAATGAGTGAATGAGATTTAGCAAGTATACCTCACAAGTGAGATGTCAAGGACATTATGGCACCAGGCCTGAATGATCGATTTCTTCTGGGGAAAGAGATTCCTCTTTTGAAATCATCAATTATGAACCTCTCACATTTTACCTTTTCCAAATTTTAATATAAGGAATATCTGCTACAAATATATTGATCTAAAAAGTATTTAAAATGTGAAAGACGTGTATGTTTTCAATGTAAAATTGAGATTTTTGTCCCTGTGATAACAATTCAGAATCTAACACTAGATGAATAATATCAATTACTGAAGTGAAATGGGGAATCTGTTATTCAAATCATTTATTTAAAAAAATTCATCACTTTTCAAATTTGCTTAAAATAACAGCAATAACAGTTGGTTTAAATGGCCAAAGAAAGACTAATTTAAATATGTGGTCAAAAGAGCTGCTAAAATATTGAAGTTGGCCTATTTCTTAGGGTTATTTTGGGAAGCAGTATTATTGAAAGTTTCTTTCTCTTCCCGGATATGAGAAAATTTGGTTTTCCATTAAGAGATATTATATTATATGGTCTGTGTATGTGTATGCTCAGTCATTTCAGTCATATCCAACTCTTTGCGACCCTATAGACTGTATCCCGCCAGATTCCTCTATCCATAGGATAAGAACACTGGAATGGGTTGTCATGCTCTCCTCCAAGGGATCTTCCCAACCTAGGGACAGAACATGTCTTCTGTAACCTGTGTCTCATAGGCAGAATATTTTCTGCTGAGCCATCGGGGTAGCCCATATTGTATACTTTACATATATTTAAATCTAGCCTGTCATCTTCAAAATGATAACTTTGAATACATTCAGAATTGCAAGCTTCTGTTTAGTTTTGCAAATTACTGAAAATAATTTTGTGTGTGTGATTGTGATAGAATATTGCCCTCGTTCAGTTTTTACTTGCTTTATCCCTTCTCTGCCTCTTTCTTTCATCAAAACTGCTAACACTCCTGTCTGTCTCATACTCTGCTGAGTTTGACTGTGAGAAATTAACTGTGCATTAATTTAGCACACATTCAACTATATTTTCTCATCTGTGCATGCTGTGATTCTGATTTGTGAACTGTCAGATTTATCTCCTTCCTCATCAAAGTATCGTTTGACTTCACTATATACAGTCCAATCATCTGTCACATGGACAATCCTAATATATGCTACCTGTTTTAGATCATCTCCATTGTTGAAAATGATGAACCCAAGGCTTTATTTCCTTCCCTATCTAAAGCAGATCTTTTTTCCCCTCCACCAAAAACTGAAATCTTCAACTCCATTTCTATTCAACTATACTGTTTATTATGTTGAGACACTTACAACTCTTTTGACAATATTTTAGGTTCTCCCAGCTGCTGCTGCTGCTGCTGCTAAGTCACTTCATTTGTGTACAACTCTGTGCAACACCATAGACAGCAGCCCACCAGGCTTTCCCGTCCCTGGGATTCTCCAGGCAAGAATACTGGAGTGGGTTGCCATTTCCTTCTCCAATGCATGAAAATGAAAAGTCAAAGTGAAGTTGCTCAGTCATGTCCGATTCTTAGCGACCTCATGGACTGCACCTTACCAGGCTCTTCTGCCCATGGGATTTTCCAGGCAAGAATACTGGAGTGGGGTGCCATTGCCTTCTCCAAGATTCTCCCTAAATCCGTGATTTACTTTATATGTGCAACATGCATTACTCTGAAAACTGTGTGACATTTGATTAAACTGTATTTATTGGGTGTTAGACTCTGGAAATATCTTCATCAAATCAATTTTGCTCCGAATCTTACCTCGTTCCAACTTAGAAACAAATGTAAGCCTTAGATACAATAGAGCCAAAAATGCAAACAAGCAACTAGAAAACTAAATGAAGATTGTGATCACTGCACAGATTTATAAAAAACAAGAAACATTGTTATAATTCCTAACTAAATCTCTAAAAGCTACTCTTTTAAGATTAGCAAACTAATTTTCTTTCATAATTAGGAAAATTTTAGGAGCATGGTTTATAATTTTCCCTCATTTTCATAAAGATTATGAGTCAAGTAGAACAAATTCATTTGAAAGAAGGTCATTGCCCCCTCGGAACATAAGCCCTGTGAAGCTTCCCTGTGTGTGTAGACTATTTGGTCCTCCAGGGCCTCAATCAGCATTGGTCAAAGGATAGAATGAACATTCTCGGGGAATGTCTCATTCGCTGCTCTGAGACTTACCCCTCTTCCTCTTGATCCCTCATGTCCTTATTCTTTGTTTAGATGTTACCGTTCCAGCAAGAACTTTTATGACCACCCATTTAAAAGTGCAGCTTTTCCTGGAACCCATCTTACCCTAGAACTTCCCCCTGTCTTCCCTCATTCTCCTTTAACATTTATAGTTATGCTGCTGCTGCTGCTGCTGCTGCTAAGCCACTTCAGTAGTGTCCGACTCTGTGCGACCCCATAGATGGCAGCCCACCAAGCACCCCCACCCCTGAGATTCTCCAGGCAAGAACACTGGAGTGGGTGGCCATTTCCTTCTCCAATGCATGAAGTACAAAGAGAAAGTGAAGTCACTCAGTCGTGTCCGACTCTTAGCGACCCCATGGACTGCAGCTTACCAGGCTCCTCTGTCCAAGGGATTTTCCAGGCAAGAGTACTGGAGTGGGGTGTCATTGCCTTCTATTATAGTTATGATAGATTTTACTTATTTGATTGTCCAGCTACCCTACAGAAATATAAGCTCCATAAGAACAGATGCTTGCATCTGTTTTGTCCTTATTACTGTCTGTGGTACTAAATCAACTACGCTGAGGGCAGTACCTGCCACTCCATAGGCAATTGATAAGTAGTGGTAAAACAAAAGGATAAATTGGAATATTTGGCTTACAGAATATTAGGATAATTTATTACACGTTCTTTAGTTTGCAGAATGTGCTCTAAAAATGTGCTCAATAATATGGAATAAGCTCTCCATATATTATTTATGTACTCACAAATCATATACAAGTCTTTATAATTTAGGCACTTAAATAGAATACAAAAATCATTTAAAACTTATTTGTATAGATAGAAAATAGATTGATCAGTAGATTGACAGAAATAAAGATGAAGATAGATTGTGTGTGGGGGGAGGTACAACTAGCCTTAATATACTGTTTTTCATTTTTTCCTCTCATTAATATGATCTTCCTCTGAAACCTATCCTTCTTTCCTAGCTGATTTTTCTTACTAAAAAAGTCATAACTACTCATGAAACAAAAACAATACAGTTTTTTGAAAAGACCTCCATGAGACTGCAAGGAAACACAATTTAGCGGCAATGTAACTGTTTAATAAATTGCAAACTATTATTGCTATTACAGTTATGTTAGAAATGTGTGTGTTTTATTATAAATATATTTGTTATATTAGGCTGTAGTAAGCAGAATAATGGCATTCCAAGAACATCCACATCCTCATCTCAAAGTGTGTGAATCTGCAAATTGGACTTTGTGAATACAGATAGTTGAGGATCTGAGATGGGGAGAGTGCCAGGTTTTCATTATCGTTAAAATTGTAAGATTCAGGACTCACATGAACAACAAATTTTAGTGAAGCATAGAAAACTATTGGCCTAATTTGAGGGCAAATGAAGTTTGCCCAAAAGGCCCTTCCCTTCTTCCTAAGGTTCTTTTCTCCAGAGGTTTCCTCTGTTGCTTTCCTGCTATCCTATTCGAGGAAGTAACTGATGCTATAACATATGAATGCATTCAGATTTGAATGCATATTTAAATGAATCTTTTACATGAAGAAAACCTTCTATGTCCAGAAGCGTTATTTCTCTTAATGACATATGTTAAATGATGGATTTTTTAAATGAGAAATTCAAATGATATATCTTATCCATATCCAATTTAAAAGGGATAACCCTAAAGAAGGTTTTGTTTAGAAAATATAATTTGGTTAAAAATGATATTCTTTCTTACCCAATGACAATGTGCTCTCTTATTAGTAAGAACTATAAATGCTTAATAAAAATAGCTGTAATAATCATAATACCTGCATTAGTTTCCTATTGTTGCCATAATAAATTGCCACAAGCTTTAAAATATCCCAAACATATTATGCCACAACTAAGAAGAAAGGAAGCTAGTTTGGATTCTTTGTTCAGCTTTTTACAAGTTCCTGATCATATTGTCAGCTGACTAGGATGTGTCTGCAGCAGTCTCTTCCAGTTTATCCACAGAATCCAATTTCTTACAGTTTTCTGGCTGAGCTTTCTACTTCCCTGCTGGCTGTTAGTCTAGGCCCTCCGTTAAAACTTCCTTCATCCCATTTCACATCCCCTATCTATCTTCCAGTCATCAAGGATGTGCCAGGCCCTTCTCTTGAATCTCTCTGGATTCTTCCACTGCATCTCTCAGGCTCCAGTCTAAGGAAGGTCTTTTCTTTTAAGGGTTCCCATGGTCACACTGGACCCATCTGGATAATCCAGGGTACTCTCTCAATTTGAAGGTACAGGAGTTAATTATCAATATATCT